>JACEIK010015716.1:0-17812 GCA_018107945.1 Datura stramonium | reverse complement strand
CTCTAGAAGAGTTAGTAGGCTTCAAGTTTGGTGTGTATAAAACAAAAGGGGGAGGCTTCCTTTTATAGTCTAAGGTTGCCTCCCTATGTCTACTTATCTTCCGATGTAGGACTTTGCGCCAAAAAAACAACATCGCCACATAATTTCAAACTAAGAAATAAATTTGAATTTAGCAGATTTTTACTCACAAATAGACTTAAAAGTCTTGTAGCCTTAGATCGATCCAATCATACCGTGCTTTTGGAATGATAACCATCTTCAGATAGTCATATCTTCCTTTCAAGCTATTCCGCAGAACGAGTGAATCCTTAACACTAAGATATTCAATTTTGCAAAACTTCTTCAAGATGATGATGCTAGAATATCATTATTTTAACACGATCTTGGTAAGATGTTTTATTCTTATCCTTAATGGTGTCACCAATACTCATTGCATCCAAATGGATTTCAGCATCCAATACACATGAGAGATAGTTCTTGCCCGAAATATTAATGACAAGTTTTGTAAGATTAGTCATAGATAGAAAGAAGAAAAATAACACATTAGTCTTCAAAATTATTTCTTGAGACAGTAAAGTCTCATGCTGATAATATGGTATAAAATAATATATAAAAAAAGAATATTGTAGATAAAGAGAGAAGAGAGAAAACTTCTTATTTCTTTTGAGGGATGAACTAAAATGAATAAAAAACCCTTTATTTATAGGAAAAACTAACTTGGTCCCAAAGTTACTAACGCTAACTTTTCCCTAAAGAAATAGACATTCACTATTATACAAAATACGTTTATAATAACTTTGCAATTTTGTGCAATCAATCAGAATCAAAGAGTTACTTTCATTGGTGCAGGTCTATTTGACCGAGCTATAAAAAACTACTTATTTGAAAAGTAATTTTTAAAAATAATTTTTTTAAAAAAATATTTTTGTTTGGGTTTAGCCAAATCATTTAAAAAATATTTTTCGATGTTTGATAAACATATTATGTGTAGCTAACCTTTTTCAAAATGTGCTTTTGAGTGTGCTTTTGAGTATCAAATTATGAAAAAAATACCTGATGCACGTTTCTATTAAATTAATTTTATAAAAAGAAATTATTTTAAATATCTATTATGAAAATTTTGATTAAATTTTAATTTCTAAATTAAATTTAAAAAATTTAAAAACAGAAAAAACTCTACCTGATTTTTTGTAAAATTTAATTAAAATATTAAATTAATGTAATAATAACATGATGATTTAAATATACAAAAATACATCAAGAAATACAAATTAAAATCATTATTTCATAAATTGCCACCAATAGGACCTTATTTGAAAATTAATCATATAAAACGCAAAATAAAACCAAAGAAATTGAATTGTAAAGAAGAGGTTCCTATGAATGCTTTTATTTTTTGCTTTTCAAAATTTAAATTGTAAGGCTGTGATTAAAATATAATATTTTAAATTTTTTTTAATAAAACCAAAATCACAATATAAAAAAATTCAAAAACACAATCAACAATTTTTTAAAGTATAATTAAAAATTAATTTTAAAATATTAAGTTGATATAAACCCCTTTTCTTTATGTGGATGCACCATATATTAAGCATATTAGCAATTAATAATATAATCCTTTTCAATAAATAAGTAAGAAATACAAAAAAATATTCTTATATAAAATGCATGGATACTAATATTAAGAACGTGTTGAAATGAGTTATTTTTATACGAAAACAATGGTTGTTTTATAATTAAAAATATAAAATTAATTTTCTAATTTCTAATTTTGTTTTGAAATTTCTTAAGTGTTAATTGTTTAAACGAATAATTTTTTTTGCTTTTATTTTTCAAGAAGTAGAAAATTTTAACTTCTTCCCAACAGGTCGGGAAGAAGCTTAAAATGCTTTTAAATTAAAAAGAGAGTGATTTGAACTCCAAGAAGTTTAGTCAAAGAAGTTTCCAATTTTAAAAAGGATAATAACACTATTAACCCTTCCATTATGGATAAATTTTAATTTTAATCCTTATTATATTTTACTAAAATATTTAGTATTTACTTAATTAAAATATATGTCTTTGATTCCTTAAAAGTAGAAAATATGTCATATGTATACTTTTAAAGAATTATATTAATTAACACTAAATATAAAGTAATGATACAAATTTAATATAACACAATAATACATAAATAATTTGGTAAGTGAAATGATTGATATTTATGAAAATTTATAAATATTTACGAGCAAAAAGGATTAAAAGTTTACATTTAATAATCAAATGTTAAAGGATACTTATAATAAATATTATAAGATTTAAATCAATATTTATCAATAAGAGAAGAACCAAAAATACTATTACCCCTTTATAAAAAGTCCAACATTATTTGTTTGTCTAATGGCCAATCATATCCATCTAAAAGGGGAATAAAAACGAAGGATCGGGAGTGAATATGTCTTTCCTATATTAAATATATTTGTGGATATCCATGTACGTATTCCTGCAATTTCCTCAAGAAGCTTGCAATCAAACAAGTCACTACAAGTCGCTTCAAAAATGCATAACTCGTACATAATTTTTTAAAAATTTTATTATAATTTTCTCAAATTCTTGTAATCAACATAATTTATAAAAGAAATGTTAGACAGCACAGAATATTTCAAGTTGGTGCTAGGCTCATAAAGATTTTCCGAAAAGTTCTTACAACCGCTTCCTTAAAGCTTCACAATGACTTTTTTTCTATGATGTAAGCCTAAATCGCCCATTTATACACGCTTCAAAGAAAAGATAATAATGAGAAAATATCCTATATTTTGGCGATTTACTTCTAAAATAAGAAATCCGAGCTTTACCTCGAAATTTACTCCCGAAAATAACAAATTTAAAATTTACTCCTGAATTTTAGTAAATTTGAGATTTACTCATTAGTAGTAAACTTTAAATACCTGAAGCAAAACTATTTCTAAGATATCTAAGAAAGTTAATGTCCAAGCAATATTTGATAGTACAACCAATTAATGAGTAAGGCTCAAAAGAACTAACAATTTGTCTACAAGAATTATGACAAGTAGTGTCTAAATAATATCTTATTATGAAAATAAATTGAATGATCTCGAAGAGCTTATATATGATGTACCATTCATCTTATATCATAATATAGAAGTTTTAATATCAGAACACAAATCGTAATAAACTCAAGCTTATTGCCAGTTAGAAATAAATATCAAATTGAGGCTACAAGTAATTGGAAGATTAAATATATTCAAGTTACTACGGGTAAAAATACATATGTGAAAACTACCCGATTTGTACTATAAAAGTGAAGCGTAATGAAATCATATGCCACAAGAAAAAAGTTTATTGATACAAAATTCATGTCACGGTAAATCAAAAGTTTAATAATACAAATAGCACTTCTGTCATGATAAACTTGAAGTTTACCGGCATGAATGAGTTTGTCACCCCGATTCTAATATGATTTGCAAATTGAGTATTCAATATATATTGAAGAACGAAAATTCTTCAAGTTAATTCATTCAGACGCTTATTACGATAAGCTGATTATACCAAAATGCAATATTACATTGAATCTCCTAAATTTTAAAAATATAGACATTTTTATCTCTCACACCTGCTTAAGATCGTATATTACTAAACATAAAGATGCTTTTATTTATTTATAAAACATAATAAATATATAACAAAACATAACATATCTCAAAAAATTAAAAGGGCAAAGCGCTACCCTCTTCTACAACTCTTCCTTTCCCCTTCTCCTTCGTATCAATCTTTTGATCTCTATTAGTCCGATTTCGGTGGCTCTCCTACAAAGAAGAAAGCAACTTTGATGGACGAAGTCAACAATAAAATCGTCTTCTTCCAATTATTAGAGCCAAAAGCTCAACAAGTGTCGTCACCCCCATTCCCTTCTTCTTTCTTTCTTTTTTTCACAACAATTTGCTTAAATCCACTTTATGCACTTAAGAAGAAAAAATTCATCCACTTGTTGTTGTGATTTATTAGCATATATTTTTTGAGTCATTCTTTTTTGTTGCTTATAGTGGGTGTTGTTTGATTTTGTCCCCAATGCGAAGCTCTTACAAAGTCGAAGCAATTCTAAGGTGCATCAGTTTTACAAAGTCGAAGCAATTCTAAGATGCATCAGTTTTCCTCTGCATTCTAATCCAATTTCATCATCTGTCTATCCACATTTGCAGAAAATGCAGGTGACGTACACATACAGAAAGTTACACCAGAAATATAATATATATAAATTTTCGTATGAAATTTATTTATATAATTGTATAAATTTTGTATAAAGTTTATAAGTGCAAGATTTATGTAAAATTTGTGCATGAATTCTGGGTAAATTTTATATAAATTGGGAAAGACTCAAAATACACTCTAACTATGCCTAAATTTGTCAAGTTAGACACTAACTTTATGGGGTCCCATGACCCCCTGACTATTTTTAAGTGTATTATTGAGGGTATTTGCGGATGACTTGGAAAACTAAGTCACTCAAAGGCAACGATTGTTTGCACGCTATTAAAAAGAAAAAAACTGAGAGGGGTCAAGACACTACCTTGGGCTAAAAGAGGTAGTCCAAAGATTACAAAAAAATCTTGCACCTTTTCTCACGATTTCTATCAAATTCATGCAACTCTTTCGCCTTACGTGGTTTTCACTTAGAATCATCCGTTATGAAGTTGTAGCTTGCAACTTTGTGGTGAAATTAATTTGATTTCAAGTTTTTGACTTGTGGGTGTCTCAAAATTGTTGATGTTCTTAAAATTACCAAGTTAGTCATTTTCTTTGTCACTAATCTAAAAGAAAAATTAAGTTTTCAAAGATATTTGATTTGTTAGATTCATTATTTGATCTTGTCCATGATTTATGACTAAATTAGAATTTTTTTTCAAGTTTAAATTGGGGATTATATGTGAGGATGATTATGCTTTATATTATTGTTGTTTCATGTAATTTGTGTAGTTCATTTTTCTCAGATATTTGAGTTTTTACAATATTTGGCTACGTATACTCACCTCGCTCGAATTTTTGTTGTGTGATTCTAACTTTTTTTCACTTTTCGTGTAATGAGTAGGGTTTATATTGGTAACATCAGATGATATCATGGTGGGGTTTTGAATGTTAGTAGTGGAGAACCGACATATGTGGGTGGAAGTATCACTCTAATATATGGGATGTTGATGTATAGGATGTCCTTTTGAACTAAGGGACTATATTTGTGTTAGGCCACCTAATAGTGACATTTTTGTAGATATTCAAACCTACTTTATATTTTCAACTTTCTCAATCTTTTGAAAATAGAGAGATATTATTGAAATTTATGATTCATCATATAAGCTGATGAAGTAGATGGTCCCATTGCTTTGCTAAATATACTAGTCCCTAGAAGGAATCTTTTTATTACTTTTAATGTTAAGGGGACATGGTGTTCAAGTGAAGGATGCAGTGTTCAAGAAGAGAAATCGTGGGTGTCTATCAGATAAAACCCGAAACTGGTGCAACTACCGAACCAAGAACGTCGAAATCGGGGTTGCAATACTCAAGCAAAGAAGAATCGAACAATCAAACAAAGGATTTCCTAAAGTTGATCCACCACTTCATCGATATTAGTTCTAAATCCGACCTCTGTGATCTATTTAATCTAAGATGCGCCGAATGAAAGTGATGTCGATGAAGTACATAAATTTACGGTTGAAAAGGAGGTCATACCAAAGAAGGAAAAAGAAGAGAAAGAGGCACCAAATGACCTCAAGAAATTCCTATCGGGTGCTAGTTCAGACCGGGTTGATGAAACCGTTGTTGCCGAGTAAAAGTTTAAAAAATAAAGTTGCTAGTGATGAGCCGCAGACCGTAGTTCGATGAGTTTAGTGTTGAATCAAGACACAAATGATGAGTTAGGGTCAAGGAGGAGTAGGAGGGTCACTTTGATAAATCTCCTAAAAAAATAGTAATGACAACTGAAACGGTTTTTGAGGATGTGAAGGAGTTTAGGGTTGTTACTAAATATTCACTTCAAAAGCGGTGTACGCTAGGAGAAGTATGTCAATGAGCCCAAAGTTAGGGTGAAGTGGATGACCGTCCATGATTGTTATACGCTACTGGACAACCCTAGCAATGATTTTATGATTAAACCTACAATCCTAAACACATGTGTGACAATATCATTAGAAATTACATGTAAATGCTAAGTTCTTGGTCGATCATTACAGAATAGAATTATTGAACACAAACATTAGAATATTCAAATTTCTAAAGAGTTGATTAGAAAAGAGTTGCAAATACATGTTGGAAAACATGTGCCGAAGAGCTGTGAGGTAAAGTACTTCAAGAAACTATGAGTGATCACAGGTTAGAGTTTAGAAGAATACCGACTATGGATGAGATATCGAGGACCAATCCCGGGAGCACTTATGTAAAGCTGATGACTCGAGCAGGTGCTGGTAGGCTGGGTTTTAAAGTTTCTATATTTGTTTTGATGCTCGAAAAATATTTTTCGGGGTGGTCAGTAGGCGGTATCGTTTAGACGGTTGTTTTGAGGAGTAACTAAAGGACAATATTGATTGTCAGGGCTAAGATGGAAATAACCAAATTGTCTATTGTTCGCTTACAGAGTATGAGAATAAGAACACATGGACATGATTTTAAAATTGTTGATGCAGGATTTGGGATTAGGATTTACGAGATTACACAATGATAATGTACATGAAAAAGGCATAATTCTTCTTTACTTCTCTTCATTTGTTTTTTCCTATCGATATTGGCGTGTAACCGTGTTTTATCATTTGTATGGGCTTCTTGCAGAATTAAAAGAGTTGTTACCATAGGTGGAGCATATGTGCATGCAAGACAATGTGGCATCATCAAAGAAGGAACCAATTTAAAATATGCAAGAAGCACTTTTGAGGGAGAAATGAAGGCAAATCTGGAACAAATTAGATTGCTTGGTGAGAACATTATTAAAGATTTACTCTATTGCAAGGTAGAATCTTGGTGTAAAATATACTTCCGAACAGATATCAAGCGTGATATTATTGACAATAATATGCGTGAGAACTTTGATGGCGAATTTTAGCAAGAAGACATAAAATCATTATCTCCATGCTTGAAGAGAAAAGGTGAAGGTAAATGACTAGAATAGGTCAACCGAGCCAATGGTAAAATATTATGGTTAACCAATATATCTCCAATGGCATTAAGAGTACTAGAAAACAATACAGGTTAATGACATGTAATATTGTGTTTAATGGAGAGAGAGGATTTCAGACTAATGATGGCCATATCAACATACTGTCGATTTGAGAAATAACACATATAGTTGTAGGGTCTGTATGCTTAAAGGGAATACCTCGCCACAGTTACCGTTTTCATATTTGATAGAGTTGGAATGAATTGACTTATCGATATTGCTACAAAAGAAGGAGACTTATTTGAGTACTTACCGCCATTTCTTTCAACCAATCACCAATATGAAGATTGGCATGATTTCGATAACTCTCATGTTACATCACCAGCTTATTAAACTAAGTGAAAGGCAAGTGTCAAAGTAAGGTTAGATGAGGCAACCGAAACAAAAAATGTGGCAAGTTGTCAAGAAAGAAGTTTACATGACTTGCACTAAATTGTCATGGTAAAAAACCATAAATAAAAGAGGTTTTCCTTCAAACGTATGTACTTTTATATTACCTTTTATCACATTTCGTGAAGCTTCAATAAAACGGATACGTGACTATATTTTTAATTTTGTAGAATTCTACTGGAACAAGTAATGATGTTGGATCAAATAATATTGTTGGAACAAGCAACGCTTGCCGACCAAATGATATTGTCGAATCGCCGCTTACCGTTGTTGCACTTTCAAGAGGCGTGAGAAGGCCAAGAAAAGCAACAAGTAAATTTCCTAAGAACCTACTAGAGGCGTATAAGGCCAAGAAAGGATTCAAGTATTTAAAGCAACCTTCTAGAGGTGGGGAAGACCAAGAAAAGAAAGTAATTTCTAAAGTCAAAACAAAACACCTACTAGAGGCAAGAGAAGGCCAACAAAGGATTCTAGTACTTCGGGGCGCTTGGCACCGCTAGGAGTGCGCAGAAAGGCCAACAGTGGATTCTAGTGCTTCAAGCAATTGAAGCACCAAATAGAGGCGTGGGAAGGCCAAGAACAACACATGCTAAAGGTACGGGAATGCCAAGAAGGACATATATTACTTCCGAATGGTTTGAAAATCATCCAGTTATAGCACCTGCTGCACTTGTTGCTCAATCTAATGCAGTCGTGTGGGCACTGTACCGCTCATCTACCGTTACGTTGATCAATCATACAATGAGAGGGAAATAACAACCCTTATAAAAGTCCTAGGACAATGGAATAGGTGTATTTGTTACGAAGATGGGTTTACATATACAAGTGCTGAAAATTGGGGTAAAGTTTAAGTTTCAAATGTAGTTTACTAACTATCTTTATTTTCTTATCTTACGAACCGGCTGCGTAGGATATTACATTCGTGCAAGACAACCTATATGTCTCCATTGGCATCGGGATCTTGGTTTCAAACCAAGGACTCGGAGCGAGGTGGAAGGGAAAAGCAAAGAATCACAAATGCATGCCTTGAAGAGATGAGATTGACCAAGAGAAAGAAAAGTGTATTCTACACACCAGTGGAACCAATGGAAGGATGGGAATGTTGGTAGTTTTAAGAAGCTAGTACTTTTGACAAACTAACTAATGTAGTTGGTATTCACGGTTGTTTCGTATGGTTGTTCTTGTGGAACTATGCTGTGCACTTATTTTTGTGAATTCTTATGTAGTTGTTGCATTTGATTCTCTACTTTTTTGTATGAAAACTTATGTTTTTGCAATTTGTTTATTATAATGTTACTATCAATTTGTGTTTCTTTCTTTTCAATAACATATGATTTATTTTAGAACCACAAGCACAAGATTTTTATTAAATAAAAGTGGATTTTTTACTTTCAACTTATATTAAACAAATTACAATAGACAACTTTCAACTACAAACACTTCATACAAAAAACTACAACTTGAAACATACAAGAACTATTATGGCAATTGGTCATGAAAAGTCTTCAAGTTTTCAACGCGGCATTAACATATTCATCCAAATCGCAACACACATCAAGATATACACAATGAAAATCCTATTAAAGTTAAAGTAGTTGGTCCCTTTGTTCTTCACTTTTATCTCCTTTCTTGAATTATCAACAACTTCCATCTCCTTCATTTTTCCACGCTTAAATCCTCAACATTTTCCAACTCCTTCATAAAGAATGCGATTCCTCTTCCATCTCCATCACCTGAATCTCCATCATCTCGATAATTTCACAATCATTATAAGCATCCATTCTTTCCATCTCCTTTATTTTTTTTCACCTTGGAAATCAATTCTTCATTTTATTCACCAATTTTAATATAATGAACTTTAGACTATTTCATCAACTAAACCATCCCTCCTTCGAAAAAATTTACACTTTTTGCACCATAGTAGGGGCAAGACCAAAATCTTCTCTTCCGGATTTCTGTTGTTCACCAAGAAGTTCTCAAAGAAAGCAAGAGACTACGACCGCATCTCACCTCAAGATCTGCCAACATTGAATCTTCATAGTTCATACAAAGCTATTCAAACTGGCCCACTCTTCCATAGTTAACCCTAATTTTCCACAGAATTTGGAGAAGAAATTATAAGCCCTAAGTTTTAAATTATAAAATACAAGCAACCAAGAGAAGAAAATTGTAAAATCAAAGGGTACCTCTTCAAAGCAATGACAAACAGATTGAGGATGTGAAGGAGCTTCAAAGTATTCAATTTTAGAACAATGAAACATGGTATTTGGAGTATTTAATGAAAAATAAAGAAATAAATTATGTGGATTATGGCAAATAGAGACAAGTCCATATAGTTTTAAGTCCATCCTGCGCTTGGTATACATGTAGTTAACTAGCCGTCCAGTCATCCGCAAATACCCTCAATAATACAAATTTAAAAATAATTCCAGGGAGCCATAGACCCCCGCAAAGTTAGGTATGTAACAACAATTTTGTGCATAGTTGCTGGCCAAGTCTTTCCCTATAAATTCATATTAATGTTTATGAAAAAATACATGTAAATCTTATATATATCTTTATAAATTATAATAAAATATGTATAAAGTCTATATAAAAATTATATTATTCAAATTGTGATCGCCACTAAATATTTTTCATGATTCATTCAATATCATACACAACTTACCCGCAAATATATATGTGCGTGCGTGTGTGTGTGAAAGTCAACCAAATCGAAGCCCATTGGTTAATCTTTCAATGTGTTTTTATCGAGAGAAATTTAGTATAAATGTCACTTCAGTTCTAAAATAGGCTTACATAACAACATTATCATTATTTATAATTTATGGCAATATTTAATGTGTCATCCATTGCATTTTTTATTATTTAAAGTTATCAAGTACAAATACAATATTTATTATGTTGAGAGATTTTAGAGATTGTCTTTTTTAAAAAGGCAATTACCATGAATTATGCTATTCATAAAATACAATGATTTCATATTGATATACACTTTGATAATAGCTAGAATTGATATTTATATTTGTACTTATCATTAAATCAAGTTGTTATTATCAATATTTCATAATTGAACTCTAAAACAAATCTGCGGATTCATATTTATATTTGTATTTCATACTAGTATGTATAATTATTTTTTAAAATTTTTTATCGAAAATTAAAACTGATACATCTTATGCATCGAGTCAATGTATATACTGACATTAATGGTATTTGTATTAGTTAATTTATGATGTGTTATTTTAATTCTATTATCGATATTTATATATACATATATATGTATTTCGTTGCAAAAGTGTGTGTGTGTGAATGTAGGTTGTATCTATTCCCCAATTTGGTATGTATTCATTCTCTCTTGTATCACGTGTATTCATTCACTCTTGTATCGATTATATTATTCCGTATTTGTGAATACTTAAAATTAAAAATAACACAAGAAATAGAGAGGAGATAAAAAAAGATGGTGTCCCGATCTCGCCATGAAAGAATGCACTATATTTGTTTTATCATTACATATATAATTTAACCGCCGACTATAGATAAAAGAAGAAAAAGACAAAAGAGAATTATATAATATTTCCAAGGGACCCATTTCGCTAATCAATCCAAAATCTTGTGCGTATATCTTTTAACTCCCTTTTAGATGGTGTATTGTCAGTGGTGTATTGTCGCCCATTGAAGAAGATTTGAGAAATACACACGAAAACCCTAAAAATAAAATACACACAAGTCAATATTTGTGATGAAATACAGATCTTAAAATATACTAATAATAACTTCAAACCATAAATGTAAGTTACCTGGATTAAAGAGATTTTGATTTGTAGTTGAAACCGCAAGAATCATGAAGATTTAATTGGAATTTTTTGAAAACTATGTAAATGGGAGAGAATCGGGGGAAGAAAGAAAGGAGAAGATGGGTCAATTTGAACATGACATGAAAAAGGGCATATCTACTCGTGGTTGGGGTAAAAGTAAGTAAATTACACGATAAAAAGTAATTAGATGGACAATTAAATAAAATAAAGCTATATCTTGTAATTATTTGAAACCGTGACCATAATTTTTAAATATTTTTATATTTGTGCTATATTATGTAAAATCTTTATCTAAATGACAAGCTCTGAAGCAAATTGATATCGATATAATTTTATTGATTAGATGTATCAAAGATCATTGTTTTAAAAGGCATGTGCGTGAACCGAGGCCGTACCTTTTATTTGATACAAGGTCACAAGGTGTTGGGGGTTGACACCCAATTTGAACCCTCCTTTCTTCAAATTTTTCTTGAGCTTGTAAATTATTAATAAGTCAAATACCTTATATTTCACTATTATTTTCGTTTGTTACTACTTTCTACCGTTATTAAATATTATATATTATATATTATTACTCTAAATTTTACTTACTACCATTATTGTTATTTAATGTTGTTGTTGTTGTTGTTGTTGTTACTATTATTATTATTACTACTATCACATATTAATACTATTACTTTATTACGGCATCAACTTTTAAAATCGCTTGTCATTATTTTATTTAAAGTGTCATACTTACTAAGGTAATTATAAGTCGATATTTATATTTACATATATTTAAATCAGAAATAGATAAATTTATAATATTAATACTTTACTTTCTATATAATTATTAATAATCACATAATAATTTATCAGAAGAGGTGTTAAATTGTATTCAAAAGAATAAATTTAAAGAAGGAAAACTCAAAAATTTAGTCTAGACAAATAGATCCATCAAAATCCAGCCTATTGAAGCCCAATCACTCACAACCCAAAGTCAAATCTAATATAATATAAAGGAAGCTTGTGGCGCAATGCCGATACGGCTCTTTCGGCGTCCATTCATATTTTATTTTTTTTAATTTTTTTGAATATTTTCCCATTCAAAAGTTATTTTTTAAATTTATTTATTTAAGTCTTTTTTTAATTTATTTATTTATTATTATTCTTGGCATAAACTATTTATCTGCTTTGTGATTTTTTAAAGTATTTTCTCTATTTAAAAAATAATATATATATATATATATATATATATATATATATATATATATATATATATATCATATTATTATATAAGTGGAAATCAAAAGTGAAAAGTTAAAATACTAAAATAATAATTATACCCTTCAAATAATAAATATCATATCATATATCTATAATTCATATTTAAATATTGAACTACTATTTTTTGAATCTTATTCCTACGATATTCTTGTAAAAAAAAGTAAACTTTACAAATCTAATTAAACCGTTGGAATTCTCAATTTTAGTTTTAACTTCTTCGGTTGTACATCAAATCAATATATATATATAAAGGAGACTTAGAGGTGTGTTGATGTAGCATGCCTCAAAGGACTCCATTCTTATTTTCTTTTTCTTTTTTTTTAAATTTTTTTCTATTTTAAAATTCTTTTTTAATTTTAGTTATTTAATTAATGTCATTTAATGTGATGTCATTAAACGTGCTCCACTAAATAAAATAAATAAATAACAAATAAAAATAAATTAAATTAAAATATAATAAAATGAAAAATTCCTAATTTCAAAGTTGCATTACCATTTTAACCTCCAATAAATAAAATAAAAATAAATATAATATATAAAATTTAATTTGTAATTAATTGTTAATATCTTTATTTGATTCAAATAATTAAAATCGAACAAACTATATTAATTTTAGAATTTAATTAAATATATAATTAAATATTATTATTTTTGTTTTTTAATATTTGATATTTATTAAAACTCAATTTAAATATGGATAAAATTGACAAATTTAATTTTGTAAGTTAATTTAAACTTTATAAATAAAACAAAATAATAATAATAATAATAATAATAATAATAATAATAATAATAATAATAATAATAATAATAATAATAATAGTAGTAGTAGTAGTAGTAGTAGTAGTAGTATTTTTTATTTAATGGTCTAATAATATTTATTTTTATGCAATTTAGCTTTTAGTATATATAATTTTATAGGAATAATTTTAGGTTGAAGGGTAAAATAGTCATTCAATATTTAATGTTTATTTTTTTTATTTTTTTTATTTTTTTTATTTTTTTTATTTTTTTTATTTTTTTTATTTTTTTTAGTTATTTATTTAATAATATTATTATATAAAAGTGGCACCGCCTAAGTCTAAAGTTAAAAGACAAATAATTCATAAAAAATTGAACGATCATATTTACCCTTACTTCAAACCTATTCATCTACTAAAATGTAATTTACATTTTAAAAATAAATACAAAGGATAGTACATAATATATAATAAATGTAAAAGATGAATAATATGAAGATGGTTCACGTTTCTAAAATTAATATCATTAATTATAATCAATTAAATTTAGAATTACTTTAATCTTCCCTATCTATACAAATGTCGGTTAATATCAATCTTTAATATGTCTATTCAATATTTAGTTCCTTCATGTTTCAACTTCGTGATGGAAAATATATTAATTCATTCATTACTTAAAGAAAAAACTCAATGACATATTTTCGTATTCAAAGTGTGTCCCTATTGGTGATGGTTAGTCTTCTCTTTTATTATTTTAATTGGTAACGTTTTGTTTAGATGATGCAATAGAGGTCTATTGATGTTGTGATGTAATCAAGTCATTGATCCTGGGCTTGTGAAGTCTTCTAAGCTGTGTTTTAATTAATTTTTCTATTTAATTATTTTTCAATTGTCTTCATTTATTTGCTAAACAATGTTTATTTTACCCCGTTACACCATATTTATTTTATCGCGACTAAAACGATCACTTTTATCGAAAAATATTTGTTCCATAATTAATATATTTTTATTAACTTATTATGTTCTCTAATTTACATCTTAATGTATCCACGTTCAGAGCACAAAGACAGAAATGCATGTCAAGAAAGAGCCAGCATATGGAAGAAAGTCAATTGAATGAATAGTTGCTGCCAAAAATTAAAACTTTGAAATTCACAAACCGTACATTTTTTAGAATTATTTTTTGAGGAATTTAGTAAGATCAACAACTTTTCATCTGTTTCTTTTATAAATCTGATTTGCATTCATTCTATTCAAGCACATATGTATATTGTTTTGCTTTTGCTAAGTCAATGAACAACTCTATTTTTGGTCTTAAAATAAAAAAAAAATTAAATTACTAACTCGAACACAAATTTAGCACTCATAATATTTATGGGATTTAACAAAATTTTATACTTATATTTGATATGAAATACACGCGCAACGCACGTACGCAAATATAATAAAGTTAAGCATGAAGTATGTTATGTGGCAACTCTCTTAGGCCACCATTGTTATTTATTCTTTTGTCAATTTTTTGAAATTTTTTTTAAATATTTTTCTCAAGATATCTACTTAAGGTAAAGATTACTCTATCAATAAATCTACAATTATTTACATTAATTTGTATTANTATCAAATATAGTAGGTCACATTAATTACTTTCTAGATTATTTATTCATATAAAAAAAAGTGTATGGATCTTTTCAATATATTATGTAGATTATTTCTTTTTCTTATGCGTAATTTATAAAAATAAAATTAAAATTTCAATAGAATTTGTTAGGTGACTTAAAACTCTCAATTAATTAAATTTTTTTAAATGACACTTCCAAATCATAACTCTATAAAACTGTTCCGATCACATATTTTTTTTTTATTTTGCATAAAACTAAAGATGATTAATTACTTGCATAGTTTGATGGTTAAAATTGACTTTTAGAAATATATGAAGGTTATATAAGTATAAAATTTCAACTTTTCAAGAAAAGGTATATCATGCATACACAATTTATATCAGAAAATAATATGTACGTAAATATAAAATACATAATTACACTTGAGATAAAATTTTAAAGAGTTAATTGTCTAAAGGGACAAAATATTTGCAAAATAAAATTGGAGATTCAAGAATCATGTCAATTATTTAGGAATAAATGAATTCTCTTTTGAGAAGAAAAATAACTGTCGATATTATTGATAATTAGGGAGTCAAAATGACCATTAAAAATATATTGAATACATTAAAATATTGATTTAATAAATATGAGATTTGTTATAACTTCGTGAAGCGCGAAAAAGTTTCCTAGTATAAAAATATGGGTTACGTGAATGTAATATTTTATATAACCNCTAGAAACTGTAAGAATGACTTGGGTGTCCTAATTTCTAACAAGCGGCACCTCTCCCCTCAAGACCTCTTTTGTCTTGTTTACCATTCTCAGTAGGACTCCAAGCCTTTGAAGCTTACACCAGAGAATGCTGTGCGCTTTTAATGTAAGTTTCCTCCTCTTTCTTCCCTTTTCATTAATTCTTGGCTATATGACAAAGAATCACAACGATCAAATTGAAATCCAAATCTGAAAATCCCGCTCAAAATAATCCCAATTAGAAACCCTAGCCATTTTTTCCTCTATAAATACTCATTTTCAAGTGTATTTTGAGCACCGATTAATCAATATTAATTGTGTTTGTTTGAGTGAAATCTGCAATGTTGTAGATTTCATATCAACAAGCATTTATTTGATAACCTATGTGATATGAAGTTGTGTTGTTATAAATCACGCCTCTAAAAAATAAACTTTTACTATGACGTCGCTAGGATCCGAGATAGATGCAAGTCATAGGAAGTTGAATATATGCAAAAATGCTACTGAACATGTTGTTTAGATTTGTGATAATATCTCGTTTGCGGCCGATTGAATCTTGTAAGATGTCAACAAGTCTATGTTAGTCATTTTTTAGCATAAAATAAAAAATAAAAAATACTTGAAAACATGCCCCATAAGGTGTATTATGTATTATGTATTATGTAGTTGTTGGAAGTTTGTTCATCTAGGTCTCTTCCCTCTTTTTCAAATAGCATTTATAAATTATACTATCTCTTGTCTGAAATTTCTGCATTTAAACCTATTAACATGAGGCTGCTAGTTTTGTGAAATAATTATTCATTGCCATTTTTGTTAGTCGTACTAAATTTGTTATAGTAATAGCAGAGGACTTGAACATTAGGAAGTTGCTTTGCTTTGACACTACTAATTTGTAAACTGTAGGAGAAAGCATAGTAAGACAACCTAGTTAAGGTCAACTGATTAGGGGACTTTGTGTTAAGTCAACTCTACTTGGCATAAATATATATTATATTTAAATTGTTTAAGAATTTTTGTGGGATCAAATCCGGTAATTCTTTATTTCTCGTTTTCCGCAAATGGATTCTGAAGGGTAGACCTGATTCTATCATTATTTGGAGTCATCCTATATTTATCTTCCTTAGGATACATCGGATTGCATGAAAACAAAGCAAAACTCCCTTGGGGTTAGCTTTTCTTTTCCTTTTTAGCATTCTTACTTTACGTGATTTGTGGTTATTTCAGTTTGAACCCTTAGTTAACATTAGATTGATAATTAAGATTAGTTCATTTTATTGGATCTTTAATCTAGAGAGCTAATAGAGTACTTCTTTAGTGTATTTTTGAAAGCAGATTTTAAAAAATATTTTTTAGTCTTCAAGTCCTGACCTATTATTTAATAAAGAAGGTGTTTTTTACTTAAAAGATTATTTCTTAAATTAATATTAGTTAATTGCATGTTTACTCCTCTTATTTGATCACTTAATACGATATATACATATTTGAAGTACTTGAACCCCTTTATTACTTAACCATGAAAACTAGTTTTGATTCCGCATTTAAAACTAGTATTTATAGTTGAAACCATTTTTTCTATAAATTATTGTCATACATATTAAGTTTATTTAACTAGTATTTTTGTACTTCTCATTTATAACCTTAGTAATATTTACAAATTATTTTCTCAAATACATAAAGTGTTATACTTATCTTCTAGACCCTAGAATAATTAACCTGCTGGATAGCCGTTTTTAACGGATCTTAAAGGATGCTTAATTCCTTCCCTTTAGGATAATTAGAACTTTTATTTAAAATTTTGAGTTAAGTAGACCAAAAAAAATGAAGTTTTAATTTAGCATTACTTAGTTAATAATTAGGTGTTCTAATTCACGGTAAAATAATTAGCTGGTGACTTTTTAAATTAATTAATTTAAGAATTATCAATATGTTGTACTCTGCTTTGACTTGGATTGGATTTGCTGCTTGCCTTCCGCACCTTGATCTGTCTAGTTCTATTTTGACTAATCCGAATCTGTGTACTGAGTAAAAGCGAAATATCTTCTCTCA
>JACEIK010015712.1:0-17824 GCA_018107945.1 Datura stramonium | reverse complement strand
GATCCATCTGAAAATTGTATTACCTGCT
Source organism: Datura stramonium (assembly GCA_018107945.1). Classification (NCBI taxonomy): domain Eukaryota; kingdom Viridiplantae; phylum Streptophyta; class Magnoliopsida; order Solanales; family Solanaceae; genus Datura; species Datura stramonium. The sequence goes on along the minus strand of JACEIK010015712.1, from coordinate 17,796 downwards.
CAATGTTTAAATTTTCTTTCTCAATTTCTGGCTCCGTTATGGAGTCAAAATGCAATTACCTTTAATAACACATCATTCGATTATATCATTTTTGGAACAAAAATATTATTGTGATTGTGATTGTAATGCCATGGAAACCCTAAGATCATATCCGGGTGTTGAAACGGAGAAAACATGATTTTCTGCACCAGGTCACAGAATGAGTCATCCTGTGACCCGTGGGGTAGGCCACGACTCATGGAGTGACTCGTGGGGAAGGGTCTGAAGTTGGTTGAAAATTGGAAAATTGAGTGATCACGGGTGTGACCACGAGTCGTTATGTTAGTCATGGTCAAGGGTTGACTGAAATTTAGAAAATTCAGGCAGTGTACTTAACGGGTCCTCACCACGACATCGTGATGTCGCCCGTGGTGACCCCCGGGTGGTTTTCGGCAGTGAGGACTATGGGTGGTGACCAAGAGTCGTGGTCACGGTAACGAATCGTCAAGTTGCCCGTGGTGACCCCTGAAGAGGAATTTTAGTTCAGTGGCAACGGGAGACGTCACAAGTTGTTAGGTCTCCTAGTGACTCGTTAAGTCAGTCGTTGGAAGGTTGGGAAATCTATAGAAAATTTCCAGTGCACGTCACGACTGGACACCACGAGTCATCCCTGACCTCACGACTCGTGGACTGCCTCGTGGGGGCTAGAAGGGTCCTTTTTCCTGCGAATTTCCTAGGGAATTTTACAAAATTTCCTGAACTCCAAGACTCTAAACTACTTCATTTTGGGTTTTAATCAGGGTTTTAGAGGGGCTAACCGACGGTTTATTTCATTTCTCTCATCCCCTCAAAAGTTAAAATGTAAAATTTCATTCAGAAAGACTCAGAGCAGAAGCTAGGGCAATCGAATTCTCCTCATATTTTCAAGGGATTTGCATCACTAGGCATGTGAAAATTCAACAAGGGAAGAGTTCTTCCCTTGTGTCCCCAAGAATCTTCTCTATCTTCTCTATCAGTTCTAGCCCTGAAACTTTCGAATGTGAATAAATGATATGTCAGAATTTGTTTATAGCATGTGGAATATGGTGTATGTTAATTGTTGTCATACTTTCACTACCTAGTTATCATGTTAATACTCATTCTTGAAAGGATGGTTTTGCCCCTAGCTTTGAATTCGGTAAACTAGAATTGTGCCTGTTGGATTAGTTCTTCCTTGGGGCTTGATTTTATCAGTTGGGTTTCCCATATCGCTAGAAGATGTTGAGAATTCAGTCAGATGCTTGTTAGTCCAATCTCAGTCAATTATTAGCATATTCAGTATAATCCAGTAATGTTAGCTGATTAGTTTGACAACAATTAATTCTTGAGGTGTCCGGTATGCCTCCCAGTTATCAGTATTAGACTCAGTATCAAACTTTAGTGGTTCTTTAGGCAGTCATAACACTTTCAGATAAGCAACTCTAACCAGCCTTAGGACCCCAGCTTCAGATTACAGTTTGTTCTTTAGACGGTTACGACGCTTTCAGATAAGCAACTTTGACCAGTCTTAGAACACCAGTTACAGAATTCGGTCCAATAAGACTCTCAGGGTACTTCCAGATAGGTATTCCTGACTTATTCTTGGGCCCCAGTTTTGAGTTATTAGCATAGTAGTCAGTCTAGGACTATCTAGTGGGAGTAGGACTTAGCACTGAGCGAACCGGGGTTCCAGCGCACCCAGGTTCATAGAACTATGTTACCACCGTCGGAGATATTTTATTGGCCTCATGGCCCCAGACCTGTGATCACTCAGTTCATACCTTTATACCCTGGCAAGGTATATTGAGTCCTACCGATGGGGTGTATACGTCAGACTCCACATCTAGCTCACATGGCTATTATGTCGGTTATAGACTCTCCCACTAGTTAGTTCAGTTCAGTCTCATATTAGCTCAGTTAGAACAGTTCCAGGCTACTCAATTCAGATCAGTTCAGTACGTACTTCAGATTAGTATCTTAGATTTAGGGCATGTCTTTGACCATCAGACAGGGTCATTTTGACCATTTCAGCATATTCAGTTATTCAGTTTCAACACTTCAGTTGGTCATTGCATGTCTTACCAGTTCAGTTTTTTATTATTCATGTTACGATTTATTATACTTACTTGGTACATTCAAAGTACTGATGCATATCTTTTATGTTGTATCATTTTTTGATACAGTTGCAGGATCTCAGTCTCAGCCCCGTTAGCAGATCGCCTTCAAGAGTTCTCAGCTGCATTGTTGGTGAGTCCTCATTTTCCGGGGACGAGGATTAATTTCTTTCAGTTTTATTTTCGTTCAGTTAGAATTGGAGTTAGCTGGGGGCTTTTCCTAGCAACTCATCAGATAGATGGCTTTCAGAAACATACAGAGTTTTCATATTCTCAGTTTTGCTTCCATTTGTATTAAACTTATGACTAGATCTTTTTATAACATGTTTTATTTTATTATTTCAAAGCTTCCTCTATGTATTTACTCAAAATGCAAGTGTTATGATGGACTATGGGTCGACTTGGGGTTACTTGTGACTCCACGTACTGTATCTCGTCCAGGGTATAGACTCGGGGCATGAAAAACTTGGTATCATAGCACTAGATTTAGAGTATCCTAGGATGTCTGAAAGTCGCATCGAGTAGAGTCCTTTTTATGGGTGTGAAGCGCGCCACACTTATGACGAAGAGGCTACGAGATGTTATTGGGAAAACTCCCTTTTGTCCATACTCATTATCGTGTGTTGAAATTCAATTCTAGAAATGTTCTCCTAACTTCGTATCTATTTCATTTCAGTGAAATCATGCCTCCATGACATGGTAATGGAAGAAGGCCAGTAAGGCTCACCGACCTGTCCCACCGGCCCAACAGCCCCTCAGGATGACTCAGTGTCCACTGCAGAGTTCAGGGCAGCTATCCAGCTGCTAGCACAGATAGTTACTAATCAGGTGAACCAACAGGTGGTTTCGGTCAATAACAATGGGTCTGCAGTAGCTTCCCGAGTTCGGGACTTCACTCGGATGAACCCTTCAGTTTTCCATGGATCTAAGGTGGGAGGACCCACAGGAGTTCATGGATGATATTAGAAAGATCATTTGAATTATGGGTGTCAGTTCCTTGGAGAGTGCCGACTTGGCTACCTACCAGCTGAAAAGGGTAGTCTAAATCTGGTACGAGCAGTGGAAGGAGGGGAGACCAGCGGGAGTAGGACCAGTTGAATGGGAGGAGTTCATTACAGCCTTCCTAGATAGATTCTTTCCTCGGGAGCTCGGGGAGGTTAAAGTGGCTGAATTCATGAATCTGAAACAAGGAAATTGGATAGTGGAAGAGTATGCACTAGAGTTCACCAGGTTGTCTACATATGCTCCAGAGATGGTAGCCGAGCCAAGGGCTCATATGCTGAAATTTGTTAATAGGGTTTCAAACTTGGTCCTCAAGGAGTGCAGGACTGCAATGCTTTTTAAGGACATCGTCTCTCTAGCCTCATAGTTCATGCTCAACAAATTGAGGCAGAAAAATTAAAAGACTTGGAGCGGGAGAACAAACGGGCAAGAACTGGCAGTTAGATTATGGCCACCAGAGATTTGGCAGTAGTAGCCGCCCACACCAGTAGAAAAGGGCTCCAACACCCACTTCAGCCAGTGCCCCTACTTTTCGATCCCGCAAGGATCGGAGGGGTGGAGCATATGGTTCACAATCCCATAGTCATAGCGCCAGCAACCGCTACAACTATTCAGCTTGCCCCAAGTATGGAAAGAACCATCCAAGAGAATGTCTTCAAGGTCGAGGGGTTGTTTTGGTTATGGACAACTTTGTCATCAGCTTAAAGAATGCCCGTCAGCAGGACGAGGGAGATCACAATCCACCGCTTCAGAAGCTCCAACAGGCCAACACTTCAAGTACGGATGGCGGCCGACGCCAAAACTGTTTTTATGCTTTGTCTTCTCGTCAGAATCAAGAGAGCTCACCTGACATGGTCACGGGTATGTTACACCTTTTTCATCTAGACATGCATGCCTTATTAGATCCAGGAGCCACCTTTTCATTCATGACTCCCTATGTAGAAGTCCAGTTTGATATCAGTCCAGAGGTCCTCTCAGAACCATTCTCAGTCTCCACCCCAGTTGACGAGTCAGTTAGAGCTAGTCGGGTGTATAGGAAATGCCTAGTCTCAATCTTCAATAAGGTCATTCCAACTGATCTTGTAGAGTTAGACATGGTTGACTTTGACCTCATTCTTGGCATTTATTGGTTACACTCCGGTTATGCCTCAGTCGATTGTAGAACTAGGGTCGTCAGGTTTCAGTTCCCTAATGAGCCAGCGTTAGAGTGGATGGGCAGTAGTTCAACGCCTAAGGGTCGGTTTATTTCCTACCTTAAGTCCAAAAAGCTTATTTCCAAAGGGTGTATTTATCATCTAGTTTTGGTCAAAGATTCTAGCTCTGAGACCCCAACTATCCAGTCAGTCCCAGTTGTCAGCGAGTTCCCTAATGTGTTTCCTGAAGATCTTCCCGGAGTCCCTCTTTAGCAAAAAATAGACTTCGGTATAGAACTTCTCCCAGACACTCAACCCATCTCCATCCCTCCTTACAGAATGGCTCCAGCTGAGCTTAAGGAGTTGAAGGAGCAACTACAAGACCTTCTTGATAAGGGTTTTATCAGACCCAACATCTCTCCCTGGGGTGCTCCAGTACTATTCATACGAAAGAAAGACGGTACCCTCAGAATGTGCATCGATTACCATCAGTTGAACAAGGTTACAGTCAAGAATAGGTATCCACTACCCAGGATTGACGACTTGTTTGATCAGCTTCAGGGAGCTAGTTGTTTCTACAAGATAGATCTCAGGTCGGGATATCATCAGCTAAGAGTCAGAGAATGTGACATATTGAAAACAGCTTTCAAAACTCGGTATGGTCACTACGAATTTGTGGTTATGTCCTTCGGACTGACTAATGCCCTCACAACTTTTATGGACCTGATGAACAGAGTCTTCAAGAAGTATCTAGATATGTTCGTCATTGTATTTATCGATGACATTCTGGTATACTCCAGAAATGAGGAAGAACATGCTAATCACCTGAGGATAGTGTTTCAGATGCTCAGAGACCGCTAATTGTTCTCCATGTTCAGCAAATGCGTATTTTGGTTGAAGACCATGACTTTCCTTGGTCGCATGGTCTCAGGCGAGGGTATTCAGGTAGATCCTCAAAAGATAGCAGTAGTGAAAGACTAGCCCAGACCTACCTCCCCAACCAAAATCAGAAGTTTCTTGGGTATAGCCAGTTATTACCGACATTTTTTAGTATGATTTTACTCTATAGCATCCCCTCTAACTAGGCTGACTCAGAAGAAGGTGAAATTTCAGTGGTCAGATGCATGTGAGAAGATTTTCTAGGAGTTAAAAACTTGAATCACTACCGCTCTAGTGTTGACCTTGCCTGAAGGAATAGATGGGTTCATGGTATATTGTGATGCTTCCAGAGTTGGACTTGGTTGTGTTCTGATGCAGTGGGGCAAGGTGATAGCCTACGCCTCTAGACAACTCAAGGTTCATGAGAAGAACTACCTGACTCATGACTTGGAGTTGAAAGTTGTGGTGTTTGCGTTAAAAATATGGAGATACTACCTGTACAGGGCTCACATGGATGTTTTCACCGATCATAAGAGTCTTCAGTATGTGTTCAGTCAGAAAGATCTTAATCTTCATCAAAGAAAATGGTTGGAACTACTGAAGGACAATGACATGAGCGTGTTGTATCACCTGGGCAAAGCCAATGTGGTGGCTAATGCCCTAAGCAGAGTGTCTATGGGGAGCATGGCTCATGTTGAAGAGGGCAAAAAGGAACTGGTAAAGGATATCCACGGGTTAGCTCGGTTGGGAGTACAACTTGTTGATACCGCTGAGGGCGGAGTAGTGGTGTAGAGTGGATTGGATTCCTCGCTGGTAGTTGAAGTTAAGTCAAGGCAGGATGAAGATCCCATACTGCTTAAACTGAAGGAGGCAGTTCTCAAAAAAGAAGTGGAGACTTTCTCCCAAGGGGGAGATGGTGTACTCCGTTACCAGGATAGATTGCGCGTACCGGATGTAGGTGAGTTAAGACAACATATACTGGCTGAATCACACAGTTTGAGATATTCCATCCACCTAGCTAATACTAAGATGTACCGTGATTTACGAGATATTTACTGGTGGAATGGCATGAAGAGAGACATCGCAGAATTTGTAGCTAAGTGCCCGAACTGCCAGCAGGTCAAAGTAGAACATCAGAGGCCGGGAGGTATGACTCAGGATATCAGTATACCCATATGAAAGTGGGAAGAAGTAAATATGGATTTTATTACAGGTCTACCTTGGACTCATCGACAACATGATTCAATCTTGGTGATAATAGATCGGATGACTAAGTCAGCACACTTTCTCCCGGTTAAAACTACAGACTCAGCTGAGGATTATGCCAGGATTTATATACAGGAGTTGGTCCGACTTCATGGGGTGCCATTATCCATTTTTAGATAGAGGTACCCGGTTCACCTCTAATTTTTGGAATTTGTTTCATAAGGGGCTCAGTACCCAGGTCAAGCTCAGCATAACTTTTCACCCGCAGACAGATGGACAAGTTGAGCGGACTATACAAACCTTGGAAGATATGTTGAGAGCGTGCGTGATCGATTTCAAGGGCATTTGGGATGATCATTTGCCTCTCATAGAGTTTGCCTACAACAACAACTATCACTCCAGTATTCAGATGGCCCCATTTGAGGCATTATATGGTAGGAGGTGTAGATCTCCTATCGGGTGGTTTGAGATTGGTGAAGCTACTCTAATCGAGCCAGACTGAGTTCGTGAAGCTATGCAGAAAGTACAGCTCATCCGAGAAAGGTTGAAAACAACCTAGAGCCGTCAAAAATCTTATGCAGATGTGAGAGAATAAAATTAGAGGTTGCAGTGGATGACTGGGTTTATCTAAAAATTTCACCCATGAAAGGAGTGATGAGATTTGGAAAGAAAGGAAAACTCAGTCCGAGATATGTGGGACCCTATAGAATTTTGAAGCAAATTGGCAGTGTGGCATATGAGTTAGAACTACCTCCATAGTTAGCATCAGTGCACCCAGTCTTCCATGTGTCACTATTGAAGAAGTGCATCGATGATCCAACTTCAGTTGTGCCACTAGACAACATGGAAATAAATGACAGTCTCTCTTATAAAGAGGTCCCAATTTGGATCCTTGACCGTCAGGTTCGTAAGTTGAGAAACAAGGAAGTCATTTTGGTGAAAGTTTTGTGGAGGAACCAGCTAGTTGAGGGAGCCACATGGGAAATAGAAGCAGACATGATGGCTAGATACCCTCACTTATTCCCTTCCAACTCAATTTCAGTTTAAGGTATCAATTTTCTCCCTAAAACCTCTATTCAATTACATGTTCAATCCATGTGTCCCAGTTTTTTTCATGTTAATGAATGTGTGTATGATTCATGAATTCAATTCAGTCATTTAGTTCAGTTCAGAGGTAGTCATTCCGTTAGATTTCAGCTTTCATGATCAGTATTTGGGTATAATGAACGCAATTCTCTGCTTTTTTGTGTTTTCCAACATTTGGGGATGAATGTTCCCAGGAGGGAGATATTGTAATACCCCATAAACCCTAAGATCAGATTTGGAAGTTGAAACAGAGAAAATAGGATTTTCTACACTTGGTCACATAATGAGTCATCCTCTGACCCGTGGGGTAGGCCACGAGTCGTGGAGTGACTCATGGAAAAGGGTCCAGACTTGGTTGAAAGATTGATAAATTGAGTGACCATGGGTGTGACCACGAGTCATGATCAACACCAAGAGTCGTTATGTGAGTCGTGATCAAGGGTTGACTAAAAGTTGGAAAATTCAGGTAGTGCACTTAACAGGTCCTCACCACGACTTGTTTGGGACACCACGAGTCATGGTGTCTCTCGTGGTGACCCCCAGGTGGTTTTCGGCAGTGAGGACTACGGGTGATGACCATGAGTCATGGTCACTGGTAATGAATTATCAAGTGGCTCATGGTGACCCCTGAAGAGGAATTTTGGTTCAGTGGCAACGGGAGACGTCACGAGTCGTTAGGTCTCCTGATGACTCGTGAATTCAGTCGTTGGCAGGTTGGGAAATCTGTAGAAAATTTCTAGTGCACATCACGACTGGACACCACAAGTCATCCCTGACCTCACGAATCGTGGAGTGCCTCGTAGGGACTGGCAGGGTCCTTTTTCCTGCGAATTTCCTAGAGAGTTTTACATAATTTTATAAACTACTAGACTCTAAACTACATCATTTTGGATTTTAATCAGGAATTTTAGAGGGGGTAATCAATGGTTTATTTCATTTCTATCATCCCCTCAAATTTTAGAACGTAAAATTCCTATCAGAAAGACTCAGAGAAGAAGCTAGGGAAATTGAATTCTCCTCAAATTTTCAAGGGATTCCCTCAGGGATTTCCATCACCAAGTATGTGGGAATTCAACAAGGGAATAGTTCTCTATCTTCTCCATCGGTTCTAGCCCTGAAACTTTCAAATGTGAATAAATGATATGTCAAACTTCGTTTATAGCATGTGGAATATGGTGTATGTTGATTGTTGTCATACTTTCACTACCTAGTTATCATGTTAATACTCATTCCTGTAAGGATGGTTTTATCCCTAGCTTTGAATTCCAATAAACTAGAACTGTTCCTATTGGATTAGTTCTTCCTTGTGGCTTGATTTTATCAGTTGGGTTTCCCATATCGCTAGAAAATGTTGAGAATTCAATCAGATGCTTGTTAGTCTAGTCTCAGTCAATTATTAGTATATTCAGTATAATCCAGTAATGTCAGCTGATTAGTTTGACGATAGTTAATTCTTGAGGTGTCCGTGATGCCTCCCAGTTATCAATATTAGACTCAGTATCAGACTTTAGTGGTTCTTTAGGAGTTCATAACACTTTCAGATAAGCAACTCTGACCAACCTTAGGACCCCAGCTTCATATTACAGTTTGTCCTTTAGACGTTTATGATGCTTTCAAATAAGCAGCTCTGACCAGTCTTAGAACACCATTTACAGAATTCTGTCTGATAAGACTCTCAAGGTACTTCCAGATGGGTAATCCTGACTTTGTCTTTGGCCCCAATTTTGAGCTATCAGCTTAGTAGTTAGTCTAGGACTGTCTAGTGGGAATAGGACTTAGCACCGAGCAGATCGGGGTTCCAACGCACCTAGGTTCTCAGAACTACGTTGCCACCGAAGGAGATATTTTATTGGCCTCATAGACCTAGACCTTTGATCACTCAGTTCATGCCTTTATACCCTGGAAAGGTATATTGGGTCCTACCGATGGGGTATATACACCGGACTCCACGTCTAGCTCACTTGGTTATATATCGGTTATAGACTCTCCCACTAGTCAGTTCAATTCAGTCTCAGATTAGCTCAGTTAGAATAGTTCCATATTACTCAGTTTAGATCAGTTTAGTACAGTACTTTAGATTAGTATCTCAGATTTAGGGCATGTCTTTGACCATCAGACAGGGTCATTTTGACCATTTCAGCATATTCAGTTATTCATTTTCAGTATTTCAGTTGGTCATTGCATGTCTTACCAGTTCAGTTGTTTTATTATTCATGTTATGATTTATTATACTTACTCATTACATTCAAAGTACTAACGCATACCTTATATGTTGTATCATTTTTTGATACAGCTACAGGATCTCAGTCTCAGCCTCGTTAGCATATCGCCTTCAAGAGTTCTCAGCTGCATTGTGAGTCCTCATTTTTTGGGGATGAGGATTAATTTATTTCAGTTTTATTTTCTTTAAGTTAGAATTGGATTTAGCTGGGGGCTTGTCCCAACAACTCATCAGATAGATGGCATTTAGAAACAGACAGAGTTTGCAGATTCTTAGTTTTGTTTCTAGTTGTAGTAAACTTATTACTAGATTTTTTTAATAACATGTTTTATTTTATTATTTCAAAGCTTCCACTATGTATTATCTCAGAATGTCAGTGTATGATAGACCATGGGTTGAATTGAGGTTACTTGTGACTCCAAGTACCGTGTCTCGTCAGGGTATAGACTCGGAGCGTGACAGTGATTGGCTTCCAAAAGAATGGTAACCTCTTTGTTACTTACTATTTTGGCTTTTGGAGATAGATTAGTTTTCATTAGCCTATAATATAATCTATATATTATGGCTATTTCTTTTGTATATGCTTTTCTATTAATGTTTTTTATTTTAATATTTAAAATAATTAACGGATATGAAAACTAATTTCTTCTAACCGGGAAATTATAGATTCAACCACCTTAGTTTTGGTATGCCATTTATTAACGATCATGCTTAATTATTCCTTTAGATCATCTAGTTTTCTAGTGTACTCAAACCATTTAAAGAACTCTATATTATGTCACGACCCAAGTCTGTACCCTGGACGAGACACGGTATTTGAAGTCACAAGTAACCCCCAGCCAACCCATGGTCTATCATAACACTAATAACTGAGTAAACATAAGCGGAATCATTAAATAAATAAAATCATTTAAGAAAACTGATTTGATAAGAGTCAATACATCTAAAATACAATATTGAAAATCTGTATCTATATCTGATAGCCATCTACTCTATGTTGAGTTGTTGGGACAAGCCCCCAGCTAACTCTAAAATCTAACTGAAAGTAACTAACTGAAAATAAATATCATCCTCAAAAGATGAGGACTCACCAAATGTTGCTGCTGATATCGTCTGAGGGAAACTACTGATGATGCTGGGACTAAGAACCTGCACCTGTATCATGATATGATACAATATAGAAGGTATGTGTTAGTACTTTGAATGTACCAAGCAAGTGAGAGATATAATAAGTATGAAAGAACAAGTAACTAAACTTAAATGACATGAAATGACCAACTGAAAAACTGAAAACTGATATAACTGAAATATAACTGATATGGTCAATAATGACCTTGGTTGATGGTCATAGACATGTCCTGGATCTGAGATACTGACCTACGCTAAAATAAACTGAAATGAGACTGTACTGACTAGTGGGAGAGTCTATAACCGACATATAACCACATGAGCTAAACGTGGAGTTCGATGTATACGCTCCATCGATAGGACCCAATATACCTTTCCAGGTTATAAAGGCATGAACTGGGTGATCACAAATTTGGGCCTATTAGGGCAAAAATAACTTACGGTGGCAACGTAGTTTTGAGAATCTGGGTGCAATGAACCCCGGTTCGCTCGGTGCTAAGTACTACTCCTACTGGATAGACCTAATTTGTCTACTAAACTGATAGCTCAAAGTTGGGGCCCAAGACTAAGTCAGGGACACTTATCTGGAAGTACCCTGAGAGTCTTATCAGACCAAATACTGTAATTGGTGTTCTAAGACTGGTCAGAGCTGCTTATCTGGAAGTGTCGTAACCTTCTATAGAACTAACTAACAACTAATACTGAATCTGATGACTGATATCTGGGAGGCATTACTAAAACCTCAAGGAAAGACTATAGTCAAAATGATCAGCTAACATTTCTTAAAATACTGAAAATGCAAACATTTTGACTAAAACTGGACTAGCATGAACCTGACTGAGAATTCAACTGATATTAATAACATAGGAATTCTAACACCGATAGAATCAAGCAACATGAATAACTAATCAATTGAGCAAGACTCTAATTACTGTATTTAAGAGCTAGGGCTAAAACCCATTTACAGGAAGCAGGTATCAACATGATCTCTATGTAATGTAAATATAGAAACTAACAATATGAACAATATTCCACATGAATTTGATCGAATTTTAACTGAAAGATTTCTAAATTTCAAAACCTCGGGGCTAGGACTGATAAGAAAATTTAGAATGGGTTTTGGGGAACAAGGGAAGAATAATTTCCTTGTTAAATTCTCACATACCTGGTGATGAAAACCCCAGAGAAAACCCTTGAGAAGATTTGAGAAGAAAGTCAAACCTTTGCTCCTGCTCTGTACTTTCTGACTAAGTTCTACGTTTTGACCTTTGAGGGAATGAAAGGAATGAAGAGTGAATGTTGATTACCCCTCTAAAACCCCTAAATATAACCCAAATGATGTAGTATAGGGATTAAAAAGGTGAAAAGTTACAAAGATAACCCTGAAAGAAAAATCTGCAAACTGCTTGATAGGGGACAAACGGGTCACACAACGAGTCGTTGGTTGACACCACGACTCGTTGGGACCAATTGTTGGTTCTGGGCCTAGAAACATGGCTCACTGAATTGGGCAACGGAAGGACACCACGACTCGTTGGACGAACCAATGATTCATTGGTACCTTCCATTGTCCACGGAAGAAAAAATTTAGCTCCTTTGCTACGGATGACACAACGACTCATTGGTAGAACCAATGGATCATTGTATCTGCTCATGGTCAACACTGTCTTGACTTGAAGGGTTACTGGTAAAGGCAACGGGTGGAAACAACGACTGGTTGGTATGAACCACGAGTCATTAGTCCCACTCGTTGGTTTAGGGGGAGGTCTGGTAGGTTTCTAGACCTAGGATACAACGGACAATAGGAAGACTCGTTACTCCTTCCCACGGTTCATCCCATGTATCATTGGTCCCCAAAAATAAATCTGCAGGACAGACCATGACTCAGACAAGGTCAATTACAGGTGACAATGACTCGTTGTTTGGGTCGTTCTGTGATAAAAATTTACTGGTACTTTCTGGTTTTTCATGCAAAGTCTGAGTTTAGTCTAGGAAAGTTCTGAGGTATTACATATTGCATCTCATTCTTTTCATATCGGCGCACCAATTTTTCCTAAAGGATAATCTTTTCTTTAATGAATATTTTTTTGTATACCATTGCCTTCTTATGCTATTTTCTGGATCTAACCAGAGTTTATCTAAATATTCAAAGTATGGTTCGAACTCCTCATCAGATATGATCATGCATAAAGAGTCTCTTACTCATTGCATCTCACTAGCAGTGGGACTTATTTTTTTGGTAATTCTAGGTTTATATTCAATCTTATGAATTGCCCCAGTTCTCTTGTTTGAAAGAAGGATGGTTCTCTTCGTATGTGCATTGACTATCGGCATTTGAACAAGGTCACCATTAAGAACAAATATCCCTTCCCCAGAATTGATGGCTTGTTTGACCAACTTCAGGGTACTAAGTGCTTCTCAAAGATAGACCTCAGATCCGAATTTCAAAAAAAATCTACTCCTTTTAATTTTTTTTCTCTATGTCTTAAAGAGTTACCTCCTTTTCTTCTTGGATTTTTGAAAATAAAGGTCTTGAAAAATACATTATTTTACTTGAAGAAGCATGACTAAAGGATTGAGATTTTAGAAATTTTAAATCTACAGATCAATCCAGAAATCTATAGATCAATACATTATCTTCAATGTCTGGCTCTGTTATGGAGTCAAAATGCCAATTATTCTTTACTAACACATCATCCTATTTTATCATTTTTGTGACAAACATATTATTGTGATTCTGATTGGCTTCCATAAGCATGGTAACCCCTTTGTTACTTACTATTTTGCTTTTGGAGCTAGAGTAGTTTTTATTAGCCTATAATATACTCAATATATTATGGCTATTTCTCTTGTATTTGCTTTTCTATTCATGTTTTTGTTTTAATATTTAATGTTAGGGTATCCATAACGTTTTTTATCATTAATATCTACAGAAAAATTAAGATAACAATTAAAATATACCGGGCCATTAGCTAGATTACTTTTTAAAACTGCTAACAATGAATTATATAAGTTTAGTAGTCTATTTTATCCTAATAGAAGTCATATAGGTATGTCTAAACCTAATCGGTACAGTGATTTAACCATGGCTTGGACAAGTCCTATGTGAAGGAACTTGTAATTTTTTCTATATCTGTTGATGTCTTTAGCTGCTAATAATTTAATAGTCTCAATAGCTTATTAATAGCGATTGTAGATTCAAAGGTTTTAATATTATATTTTTTTATAAAATTAAAGTGTCCATTTTTATAAAACTTTTCAAAATATTTTAATTTTGTAAATCACTTTCTGTTTTAGCTATTTTAGTAGTTGTAGCAAAAATATTCACACTATTTATTATATTTTGATTTTCAGAAGTATCCATTAAAATTGTGCAGATAGTTTTAGCTGAGTAATTAATATATTAGTTAACTGTCTACTTTGTATAGATAAATTATGACTAACATAACATAATTTATTATACAATCTGACCTGATTGTCAAGAATTAATTTTTTAGTCATCTCTTTAGAATAATTGTCTAGACTTTCTGAAGGTATTAGTTTTTTGTAGTAGTTTAAGTCCTATAATATTTTTGTTCTTTTCTTTCTATACTTTGATATTTCAAACAGACCCATTTTCTACTGTTATACTATTTTATTTATTCTGAGAATGGATGTGTAAGCATAAATTATTTATTATTTTTGAATATAATACGATGTATTCAAGAAATTGTAGTACTACCCTGGGCCAATACTTTTAGATGTTACTCCTTAATAATTATTTTCTTGTGTAGTATTTATTGGTTGTCTTCTCTAATTTTCTTTTATCTTATTTCTTTAGGTCCGGCGACGGGAATACCATCCAGATCTGGATCTAGTACTTCAACTTTTGAGCTAATCCAACGAAAAATACAGGTTTTTCAACGTCTAAACCGTGATTAAATGGTTACATAATTTAAGGAATAAAACTAAGAAACTAGTACAAGAGTATCATTAATACTAAATACACAAATAACCTTTCAACAGTAACATAATTTCGTCTGGCTCTAGGATAGTATAAGATTTAGTTGCTCAACCTCATACTCCTCCCGGACAACATGGCTCTGATTACAATTAACGGATCATAGTAACAACTTGAAAATAATAATTTGAAAATAAAAACTTTGAAATACTATAAGGCAGGAGTAAAACAAAAGTAAATACTACAAGTAAATAATAAAGCAGAAGTGAAGCAAAATACTTACAAAGAGTTGTTTATTGATAAGAAGGAAAGAAAGATAACATAGAGGGAGAGATGAAGGGATTTGGGAAATATAGAAATAAGTAGAGTGTTTTTCGAATTCCCCTATTGGTACAAGGTGAACATCTTAAACAGACCTCAAATCTGGTGACTCAATTAATTTCTAATTGCTATCTATTTTACATGTGTCTATACGATGGCAAATTTAATTATACACAAATCTATTTAAAATCTACCTTCATCTTCTTGAAAATTGTGTTTATTGAAATTTATCATCTTTGTCCTGATGTGGCATGGGTATTTGATAAAGATTCGTCTTCATGTGGCATGGGAGTCTATAGAGATTCTCTGTTGTCCTTTTGTGGTTTGTCTGTATGTGGCATGGGAGTCTGCAGAGATTCCCTATTATCCTTTTGTGGTTGTCTTTTGCTGATTGATTTTTTAGGTGGATTCCTATGGGGTCCACTCTTTTGGCTGTTTAATTTTGTAATAACTTTTTATTTTTCTGAAAGGGTAGTCCAGGTGTCTTCTTTAGTTGAGAAGATAAGCTTGAGTTATCCCTTGCGGATCCAACATGTCTCCATTACTCGGTTCACTTGTATGGGAGGATGCAGTATATAATAATTTCATTATCTATTTTTGTTCAGTATCTTTTTTCAAGTTTGACAAGGCTTGTTGGAGCCCTCTTTTTAATTCTTCCTTTGATAGTTGGGCTTCCTGCCGTAACGAAGAACTTGAAGTTCCCTTATCTTCCTGGGGTGTTGGTTCCCAGTCTTTGATTTTGATGGTCTTTCTCAGATATTTAATCCTTTCAAATTCATGAATATAAAAGGACCAACTAATAATGTATGAAATTCTTTTTGCAATAAAAACTTACACAATTTAATATTTTCTGGTATTATAGAAATATTCTGCTCTACCTGAATTTTTTAAATTACATCTGAAAATATTTTGACAATACCTGTTTATTTCCTCCGAATTGGTTCCACCATTCATAATACCATCTAGGGATGATCGCGCTTTTCATATCTTCTGAATACTTGACAAACCAAGAATGAGTGTTGGTCCTTAGATACATAAAGTTATATCAGGCTGCCTTATAATTATACCAGCTATATGTTTGGGGTCTTTGGGCTCTTGATAGGGGAATGGGAGATGATCTACAAATCATTCAAATGGACTTAAAAATCTTTTAATTGTGAAATTCGAGTGTTTAATACAGTTGAGATTATCTGGACATTTTAATTTATGCTCAATTTTTATTGAATCAGTATCTGTTAAAATGAATTCATATTTTTTATCGAAGGTCATGATCGGCAGTACCTGTAAAACTGTTAGCTCAAACTGTTGTTTATTTGAAATATTTTTCTCCATTTTCTTTTCAGGAGCCGCTGGTTGAACCGCCTGAGAGTATGTCTCTGGTGGCTTCATTTCATAGCTATCCTTTGTTTGGATAGAAATACTTTTATCACCTGATGAAGAGTCTCCTTTAAAAACTGATTTTAATGGTTGTAATCTGGTTTGACCAGTTATGGGTTCTTGTAGAGGGGACAAAATAGTAGCTTTTGACAGAGATGGGAATTCTACCAGAACTGAATATCTATTTTCTGGTTTTGGGTTTTCCTGTTCTTTGAAGGCTCTTTTCATTATTTCTTCTGGTTTGAAGAGCTGAAATGGAGGCCTCAAGGGTCTTTTTCCTGGTGTTCCGAGTTTCATTTACTTCCTCGTAAAAAATTTCTAGTCAAAAAATCTAGAAGAGAATTATTTTCTCCTAGTATAAATTCGATTTGAAAATCAAAGTTGGATAACAAAGCCTGCCATCTAGCAAATATTTATTTAGAAATCAGGTTTATTACATCTTTGTGTAAAACATCTTTGATTGTTTTGCAATCTACTCGTAGTAAAAGTTCTTTATTAATTAAATCATCTTAAAATTTGGTGATACATAGCACTATAGCCAGATTTTTTTTAATGGTGTTGTAATTTTACTGAGCATTATCCCAGATTCCTGAAGTGAATCTTACTAATTGTTCAGGATTTTCTAGAGAGATTCTTTGTTCAAGTATGCCTCCATATCCTATGTCTAAGGCGTTAGTTTCTACTATCATGAATGTCTATGTATGTGGTATTCGTAGACATGAAAGTTTTTGAACTATTGATTTTATTTTTTGGACTGTCTCTGTTTGCTCTAACCCCCATTGGATTGGATCCTTCTTAAGATGTTGATAAAGAGTCTTACAAACCTGTCTAATATTTGAAATAAAATCTGCAACATAATTGAGACTTCCTAAAAATCTCTGGAGCTGAGTTTTATCAGTTAACTCATCTGAAAATTTGAATGAGAACTCTATGGCTCTACAGATAGATTTATAGGTTCCTTGATATAAGTCATGACCAAGGAATCTAATAGAAGTATGGAATAACTTAATTACTACTAATCCATTTTGTTTAACAACCTTTAAAAATGTTTGGATATGTTTGAAGTGTTGGTCAATATCTTCTGAGTATATTAAAATATCATCTATATAAACTATAGAAATATGACTATATGGATTAAACATGTTGTTCATTATATTTTGAAATTTAGATGGTGTATTTTTAGTCTGAATGACATTACATTCCATTCGTATTGTCCAAAAAATTCATTAAAGACTGTTTTATATTTATTTTTTTCTGTTATTTGCATTTGCCAAAATCCTGATTTCATATCGAACTTACTATAAATGTTAGCTTTATAAGTCTTTTTAAGAAGATCTCTTATATTAGGTATTGGGTACCTAATCCATTTTAAAACTTTATTAAGGGGCATAT
>JACEIK010015711.1:0-17828 GCA_018107945.1 Datura stramonium | reverse complement strand
TACTTGATCATAGGCAATTTATCATGATTTGATGGAAATTGGCCATGGGTATGGAAGGAGGCACCCACTCATAGCCTTACATACCTGGGAATGGTGAGTGCTAACACCTTCTAATTGCCCAAGCTGAGATTCCAACGGAAACCTTGAGATCTTGTCTTGAATCATCTCTTCAAACCTTCAAACTTGCATGCATGGGAAGAATGACTTAGAATTGGTTTTCCCCTGCTAAAAACCCCCTAAAACGAGCCTTAAACGATCTAGTATAGGCCCCTAGGATTTAGAAATTACGTAAAAGCCCTTACTAAAATCGCTGAAAATAACTGCCAGGGGGTCCCAATGAGGGACCTAATGATTCTTCAAGAGAGGCAACGACTCGTCGATTCGTTCGTCAAGTACACTGGTTGGCAGATCCTTTAGGGCTCGTAACGGGTCACGTAATGATTCGTTCCTCGAGACCATGACTCGTGGTCACCTTCCGTCATGTACACTGCCTTAGCATCAAATGAAAACTAACCTTTCTTGATCACGGCTCACCTCACGAGTCATTGGGACAGACCACGACTTGTGGGGTCCTCCCGTTAGGCACACTAGTCGATCCTTCCATTTATTTCTCAACTTCACCCCACGGTTAACCTGACGACTTTTGGTGGCTGACCATAAGTCATTCCCATGACCGTGGGGACCTTCAACCTTCATTTCATCTAGGCCTTCCCACGAGCCACCTGACGACTCGTAGGGTCTCCTCATGAGTCATCCAACAACTCGTCCTATAACTGAAGCACCATTTTCCAGTTTTTTCCCGTTTCAACTCCTGGGTCCGATCTTTGGATTCTCATGGTATAACAATATCTCCCCCTTGGGAACATTCGTCCTCGAATGTTAGAAACAAGCAGAAAATAGAAACATGCAATTTTCATCTGCAAATACTGATTATTTAAATCGAAAGCTGACAAAATGACTACCTCTGAAAAGAACTACACAACTGAACTGAATTCAGACATCACATACATCTATTATAACATAATCCAAACATGTGCACATGAACTGAACATGGAAACTAATTAGAGAATTAGGGCAAAAATGGATACCTTAAACTGGAACTGAGCCGGTAGCGAACACGTGAGGGTATTTAGCCATCATAGCCGATTTGGCTTCCCACATAGCTCCCTCAACATGTTGGTTCCTCCATAACACCTTCACCGAAGCTACTTCTTTGTTCCTTAGCCTCCTAACCTGGCGATGCAAGATTTCCACTGGAATTTCATCATAACTGAGGCCATCTCCCACACCAATGCTTTCCACCACGAATACTAAAGCTGGATCAGCCAAGCACTTTTCAAGAGCGACACATGAAACACGGGATGTACTAAAGATAACTCTAAGTGCAAGTCAACTCATAGTCTACCTTACCAACTCTTCTCATAACCCGGTAGGGTCCAGTATAGAGGGACTGAGTTTTTCTTTCTTTCCAAACCGCATGACTCCCTTCATGGGAAATACCTTTAGAAATACCCAATAATCTACCTCAAACTCCAAATCTCTTCTCCTCACATCAGCATATGATTTCTGACGACTCTGAGTAGTCTTTAGCCTGTCCGTTATCAACTGAACCTTTACCATGGCCTCATGAACCGAATCAGGTCCTATCATGGCTGCCTCACCAACCTCAAACCATCTTATGGGCAATCTACACCTCCACCCATAGAGAGCCTCGAACGGTTCCATTTGGATACTGGAGTGATAACTATTTTTGTAAGAAAACTTGATCAAGGGCAAGTGATCATCCCAACTACCTTTAAAGTCCATCACAAAAGCTCTCAACATGTCCTCGAGCATCTGGATTGTTCGCTCTTCTCGACCTTCCATTTGCGGATGAAATGTTGTGTTGAGCTTAACCTGAGTCCCAATCCCTTTTTGGAAAGACCGCCAAAACTGAGAGGTAAACTAAGTACCTTGGTCTGAAATAATAGACAAGGGCACTCAATGAAGTCGAACCAACTCCTGAATATACATTTTGGCATAGTCATCTGCTGAATTTATGGTTTTGATCGGTAGAAAGTGTGCAGCATTGGTCAACCTGTTGACCACGACCCAAATAGAATCATAGTGTAGGCGAGTACGAGGTAGGCCTGTAATGAAATCCAGATTTATCTCTTCCCACTTCCAAGTGGGAATGCTGATATCCTGGAGTACGCTTCCCGATATTTGGTGTTTGACCTTCACTTGTTGATAGTTTGGGCACTTGCCTACAAATTCTGCAATATCCTTCTTCATGTCGTTCCACCAATATATTTCCCGCAAGTCATGATACATCTTGGTGTCACCCAAATGGATGGAATTCCTGGACCCATATGCGTCATGCAATATTCGATCCCTCGAATTATCAACATCTGGAAAACATAGATGACCCTGGTATCGTAGCACCCCATCTTCCCCTTGGGAGAAAACCTCCACCTTTTGACTCCGAATGGCTTCCTTCAGCTTTACCAACACCGGATTCTCATCTTTCCTAGATTTCATATCCACCACCAAGGACGATTATGATCCGTTTTGCACCACAATGCCACTATCGGTTGAATCAACCAACCTAACTCCCAACCTGGCAAGTCTATGAACATCTTTTACCAACTCCTTCCTTCCCTCATCCACGCGGGACACACTCTCCATAGAGAGTCTACTAAGTGCATCTGCTACTACATTAGCCTTTCCCGGATGGTAAAGAACACTCATATCGTATTCCTTTAGTAGTTCCAACCACCTCCTTTGCCGAAGAT
Organism: Datura stramonium; assembly: GCA_018107945.1. Lineage (NCBI taxonomy): Eukaryota > Viridiplantae > Streptophyta > Magnoliopsida > Solanales > Solanaceae > Datura > Datura stramonium. The sequence continues at coordinate 15,054 of JACEIK010015711.1, read as the reverse complement.
GGAGATCCTTCTACATGAACACATATTTCAAGCTCTTGTGATCCGTGAATACATCTACATGGACCCCATACAAAAATTCCGCCATATCTTCAATGCAAACACCACCGCGGCCAACTCAAAGATCATGGGTCGGGTAGTTCTTTTCATTAACCTTCAACTATCTCGAGGCATAAGCTATCACTTTCCCATGCTGCATCAACACACACCCGAGTCTAATTCTCGAAGCAATAGAATACACCACAAAACCATCGATACCCTCAGGTAGGGTCAACACTGGTGCAGAAGTGACTCAAAAGAGGGTCTTCAACTCTTGGAAGCTTTTCTCACAAGCTTTCGAACATTGAAACTTCACCTTCTTCTGAGTCAACTTGGTCAAAAGTGCTGCAATAGATGAGAAACCCTCTACAAACCCGCTAAGCCCAAAAACCTTCTAATATCTGATGGGTTCACCAGTCTAGGCCAATTCTTTACCACCTCGATCTTATTAGAATCTACCTTTATGCCCTCACTTGATACCATATGGCCTAGAAATTCCACTGAGTCCAACCAAAACTCACATTTACTGAACTTTACATACAACTGAAAATTCTTGAGGGTCTGAAGCACTACTCTCAAGTGAGTGGCATGCTCTTCCACGCTCTGAGAGTATATGAGGATATCATCAATGAACACAATCATGAACATCTCCAAATATGCCTTGAACACCATGTTCATTAGATCCACAAAAGCTGCATGGGCATTGGTTAGTCCAAAAGACATAACAATAAATTCTAGTGACCATATCGAGTCCTGAAAGCGGTCTTCAAGATGTCTCTCTCCCGAACCCTGAGCTAGTGATACCCATACCTGAGATCAATCTTGGAGAAACACTTGTCACCCTAAAGCTGATCGAACAAATCATCAATCCTGGGAAAGAGGTACCTTCTCTTGATGGTAACCATATTCAACTATTGATAGTCAATGCACATCCGAGGCAAACCATCCTTCTTCCTGACAAAAAACACTAGTGCACCCCATGGAGACTTACTCGGCCTGATAAAGGCCTTATCTAATAGGTCCTTCAACTAATCCTTCAACTCTTTTAGCTCGGTTGGGGCCATTCTGTAAGGCAGAATAGATATAGGCTGCATGCCGGGAAGAAGCTCTATACAAAAATCAATCTCCCGCTCGGGAGGGACACCTGGCAAATCATCAGGAAAGACCTCTAGATACTCACGTACTACTGGTAAGAACGGAATAGTCAGGCTCTTAGATTCCACGTCCTTAACCCTAACTAGATGGTACATGCAACCCTTAAAAATCATCTTTCTAGCCTTAAGGTAGGAAATGAATCGACCTACAAGCACAACTGAACTACCCTTCCATTCTAACACTGGATCACCCGGAAATCTGAGCTTTACTGATCGGGTTCTACAATTAACTGAAGCATAGCATGAAAATAGCCAATCCATGCTGAGAATAACATCGAAATCGGTCATGGCTAACTCTATCAAGTCTGCTAAGGTGACCTTATGAAGGACTGAGACTGGAAAACCTCTATACACCCGTCTATCTATAACTGAGTCACCTACTGGAGTAGAAACGGAGAAGGGCTCTAATAATACATCAGGACTGACTCCGAAGCTACTGGAAACATATGCTTTTACAAAAGATAGGGTAGCTCCCAAATCTATCAATGCATATACATCAACATGAAAAACTATCAACATACCGGTGACTACATCTAGTGAGGCCTCCTGCTCTGACGAATGGCTAAGGAATAGAATCTGTTTTGGCGCTAATCGTTAGCTGTGCTAGTCCATGCCCCCTAGTGTGCTGAGCGTGGGGGAGGGGCTGCTGAACTAAAAACTGGGCCTTGACCCCCAACCTGACCCTGTCTCACAGCTAGACAATCTCTGAGCATATGTCTGGGCTGCCCACAACCATAACAATCTCCTGAACCTGCCAAACATTGGCCTGTGTGGCCTCGACCACATCTACGACAAGTTGGGATGCTGGAATCTGTGGGTCTTATGCTCTGACCCCTCGAGCCTAATGCTCGCCCTCTCTGATCATGTCTGAGCCTGGATAGCACACTAAATTCCGAAGATGCCGGTGATGATGACCTATGGTGAGTCTGTTGTCGGTGCCACCACCGGACCTCTACTGAGAGAATCTGTGATCCTTGGTCCTAGCCCTCTTGGCCTCCCTCTCTCTCGAATGTGTTGCCTCCATCTGCTGGGCGTACAACACCATGCGATGGAAATCCATATCCTGGTGAATGATAGCAATCCGGCACTCCTTCTCCAAATAACCTACTATACCAGGTACAAATTTGTTCACACGAGCCCTCTGGTCATTCACTAACTCCGGGGCATATTTCGATAGGCGAGTGAACTCAAAGGAATACTCTAGCGCTATCATCCTCCCCTGTTTTAAGTTTACAAACTCAACTACCTTTAGCTCCCTCGTCTCCCGAGGGAAGAACCGATCTAGGAATGCAATCTGAATCTCCTCCCACGTGATCGGATCGGCTACTGCGACCCTGCTATCCTTCCATTATCGGAACCAAATATGCTCAACCCCCTGCAACTGGTAGGAGGTCAACTCTGTGCACTCAGCACTACTCACCCCCATAACTTGGGTGATCTTGACAATCGCATCAATGAAGTCATAAGGGTCCTCATCTACCTTGAACCCCAGAAACTTCGACGGGTTCATTCTCAAGAAGTCTCGGACCTTGTTCGCCACTGCATTGCCATTTTTAGGAACATGCGCAATGGCCTGCTGATTGACCTAAGCGGTCAAGGCTTGCACGAGCATCTGAATAGCATCCCAGAACTCAGCATGAGGGGCTGGCTCCGGTGCCTGAGGCTCCTGAACTGGTGGGGCTGGCTGATGCCCATAACGGTTTCCATCCTCGTGGCCTTCACCACCTCCATTCCTCCTTCCATTCATTCTTCGAGGTGCCATGATTCTTCAATCACGAATAGCACAAATTAGAAGGATAGAAAGACATTTCATCGCACAACATAGATTACGAAAGAAGGGAATATTTCCTAAACGTCTAGTAGCCACTTCTTCATAAGTGTGGCGTGCTTCACACCCATGAAAAAGACTTTACTTAACGCGGCTTTCGGACACCCTAGGACACTTCAAACCTATTGCTCTGATACCAAGTTTGTCACGACCCGAACGGAGGCCCAGCTCGTAGACATAGGCAAAGGGACACTGAGAGATCCCAAGTCGACCCATGGCATAAGCATAAAACTATATCATTCAATAAATTGAAGGAAACATGAATATAATCTTAGCCGAAGTCTGAAACAACATCACATTAGAATAACATCTGAAGCTACACATACGTAAGTCTGAAAAGCCTCTAATCTGGACAAGTTGATGGGACAAGACCCCAACTAACTCAACAATACTGAACGAAAGAAATACATAAGGAACTGAATGTCTAGCCCTCGGAGGATAAGGACTCACCAATCACGTAGAAGCTAACTCTGTAAACTGACTACGCACGGGGCTGAGTCTGGGAGCTGGGTCCTATATCATGAAACGATACAGCATAGAAAGTATGCGGTTAGTACGTGGAATGTATCGAGTATGAAAAGTAAGTAAAATAGTTGTAGTAAAGTAAATCATTTAAAACATTCCATACATATATATCATAAGCTTTCAAATATGAGAGGAGAGACTACATGCATTAATTATGAAATCATAATCATATCATAACATGACCATGCATAGCTTTATAGCATCATGACTGACTCGAAAGACTCAAAGCAGAAACATAACATTTATATTAAAAAGTTGAACAATGAGTCAAACCTTACTTTTAAAACATGCATGAGTAAAGTAATCACCATGAATAATGAATATGCAAATCTGAATAGTATAAATAGTGGGAGACTCGTTACTTAACAGACATACCATGATAAAGCTAATGTGGTCCCAACTCTCACACTCAAGTAGGCAGAGCCGTCAATAACCCTGCCAGGGCAAAGGATGCTTCGATGATATTAATATCAAGCTCAAAGGTCCAATTGGGCCGAGGATAGCTCACAAAGGAGGTCCCAATAACATAATAATATAAACCTACATTGGCGCGTAGTTTTTGGGCATAGTGCGATCAACCCTTAACCCATTCTACATCGTATATAACAAAGGTCAACATTGACTTATGACGAAGCCTAATATGAAATCATGCATAACACAACATCATATGAAACGAAGCTCAACATTGGAAATTGTCAAAAGTCATTCATGAAATGATGCATAGACTCAACATCATATGAAAATAAAGATCAACATTGTCCTTTGACAAAGCTCAATAATGACATACATCTCAATTATGAATGCATATGAGAGGCTTTATTTCGAAACATACCACAAGCTAGAATTTATGACATTTGGGAGACTTCGCTGCAAATAATGTGGTAAGCTTATTTCGGAAAAATCATCATTTAAAATGAACATGTGGGAATTTCCCAAAGCTTTATCAAACTTAGATCTACTAAATTCACTTTGAAAACAACATCATAATCATGGTAGCTTTATAAAAATGTTTTTCATCATCATACATTCAACATTAATCCCTTCTTTCATGAACTTCTCATCCATGGGCATTCAATTTCATAATTTAGAAATCACAATTTGGATTGAAACCAATTTAAAATCTGCCAAAGCTTCACAATTCATCAATATATAGTGATTGAAGAATCATGCAATTGGGTGAAAACTCCATACTTGATCATAGGCAATTTATCATGATTTGATGGAAATTGGCCATGGGTATGGAAGGAGGCACCCACTCATAGCCTTACATACCTGGGAATGGTGAGTGTTAACACCTTCTAATTGCCCAAGTTGAGATTCCAACGGAAACCTTGAGATCTTGTCTTGAATCATGTCTTCAAACCTTCAAACTTGCATGCATGGTAAGAATGACTTAGAATTGGTTTTCGCCTGCTAAAAATCCCCTAAAACGAGCCTTAAACGATGTAGTATAGGCCCCTAGGATTTAGAAATTACGAAAAAGCCCTTATTAAAATCACTGAAAATAACTGCCAGGGGGTCCCAACGAGGGACCTAACGATTCTTCATAGAGGCAACGACTCGTCGAGTCGTTCGTCAAGTACACTGGTCAACAGATCCTTTAAGGCTCGTATCGGGTGACGTAATAATTCATTCCTCGAGACCACCACTTATGGTCACCTCCCATCAAGTACACGACGTTAGCATCAAATGAAAACTCACCTTGCTTGATCATGACTCACCTCATGAGTCATTGGGACAGACCATGATTCATGGGGTCCTCCCGTTAGGCACACTAGTCTATCCTTCCATTTATTTCTCAACTTCACCCACGGTTAACCTAACGACTTGTGGTGGCTGACCACTAGTCGTTCCCACGCCCGTGGGGACCTTAAACCTTCATTTCATCCAGGCCTTCCCACGAGCCACCTGACGACTCGTGGGGTCTCCTCACGACTCGTCCAAAGACTTGTCCTGCAACTGAAGCACTATTTTTCAGTTTTTTCCCGTTTCAACTCTCGGTTCCAATCTTTGGATTCTTGGGGTATAACGCATATATGCTCGGGTCGTGAAAAACATGATATCAGAGCATCAGGTTTAGGCATGTTCTAGGGTGTCTAAAAGCCTGATGAATTGGTAATTTATCAACTCATTAGGCTCTTAAACATGAGTTTTTGTTTAGTTTCCAAGTCATTTTGGTGGATTTTATGCCTTTTCTCTTTGATCTATACATGTACTTAACTTGAGTAGAGAAATCATGAAATCAAGCAAAAACGCATAAATTCGAGATGAAATTTCAGGAGTTGGCATTTGAAGTAGAGGAAAAAAAGATAATGGGAGATTTGAACTCAAAAAGAGGTGTAAAGGACATGCTTTGAATCAGCTAAACATGAATTTTGAAGTGTGAAATGCAGGCGAAATGCAAAATCCAATGCCTCAAAACTGCTCCTACCAGCGTTTGGCAGTCTGCCACTAGCGAATCGCCAACCTAACGCTTGTAAACCATCGGTAAGTCGCCAGTTCTCACTACTCCAGCACTGCTTCCCTTCAGCGAATAACCAGTGCTCCGTGGATTAGCACCTGTGAAACGTCGGTGCTTCGCAAGTGAGGTTGTTCAAGGAGGAGTAAAAATGTCTGAAAAAGTTCCCAAAGAAACTAGAAGCACCAAGGGCACTTGTGGAAAGTTGTACATAAGAAAGTACAGATATCTATATCACCTTCATTATAAACCACTCAATTTAATCCATCTTTTTCATTCACTAATCTATAGAAATTGTAGATTTCTCTCAACATAGAAACATAAGAATAGAAAGTTCTTCTTCTTGAGGAATCCCCCTTGTGGGGGAATTCCACCTTTGTTGCAAACCTTGTGAAGCAAGTTGATGAACTCATGTTATGAATTTTGAGAAAAGTTCTCTTGGTATCTTCTCTCTCTCTCTTTTAATATGTAAATCTAACCTGCTAGTTAGGGGTGTGTGCTTGGTGGGTTGTAATTATAAATGGGTGCTTATGATTTTCTCTTAGATCTATTTTCTTATCTAAAGATTTAATTGTAAAAATTGATGGTTTCAAACATGAATTTTTCTTTACTATCCTTACTTTTTCTTGAGAGAGAAAAGTGAGAAATGGGTGAGAAGACGATAGGGAGGATTTGGTGTGTGGATGTTTGGGGTTGGATTAGAGATAGTCAACAAACACATTTTCACTCCATTACAAGATCTATGCTAGAGATAGTTGATCCTTCCTCAAGCACTTGTGGTTGATAAATTGATTTTGGCCTTGGGGTTTTAGAAAACCCAAGGTATAAATATTCTTGTGGTTAAGAAGGAAGAAGATGTGATTTATCCACAGATATTTAAGTTGAATTCGAATCTAAGAAGAATGAAGTAATCCCATGCTAGTTGTTAGACCATGCATAGAACACCCCTAGCCAATTCACTTGAGAATGCAACAATTGAAATTTCCTCCCACTTAGTTTTAAATTAGAATGCAATAGTGTTTTCCCTTTTTCCCCCAATTTACTTTTCAAGTATTGAACAATGATTCATTCTAGTTTGAATTATTTTACAACTCCTGGATTATTGACTCAATTTCCTATGGGATTTGACCCTGACACTCATTGAGAATATTTGTTTTGACAACGACCGTGTGCACCCTCTCATAAAGAAGAGTGTATTTTGAATGTTATAAAAAATGGCGTCGTTGCCGGGGAATTGAGTTGTGATAAGCCATTAGTTATTTATTGATTCAAACTTGTTTTTCATCTTGTTTTGCTTTTTGTTTATTTTACTTCTTTTTACTTCATGTTGGTGTTGTATTTGAGTGTTGCAAGGTTGAATAAGGTGTGGAATGTGATGACAAGTGGAAGGAGAAAATTGAAGAACCGACTTTAGACATGCGAGATGTAGGTAGAAAGACGCAAAGTGCAAGTCTAGAGCAGGTTATAACCAGAATACATAGAAGGCAAAAATTCCATGCAAATGCCTCCATCATACCAGGGAGTTCTTGCACTCATTCCTCCCTTATTGTGCACGACTTTTTGCCTCAAAGATAATGTTTGTTTTGTTTTTATCTTATATGCTTGGTTGTTTGATTTTTTGTTGGGGGATGAAGTCTAAGTAATTCTCTTGTGAGTGATGTACGATATGGCCCTATGACAGATTGGGTAGTGGCATTCTTAAGGGAAAATCGTCATTACTTTCTAGTTAGTATCGCCTTTGTAGATAGTAGTCTTTGAATAAACTCCAAGGGTTTTTTTTACTACAGTTCTTCTTCAAGGAGCGATTGCCCTTTCTTTTCTTTTATTTTTGAACCGGGTGGCATTTCCTTATGATATATTGAGAGGAAACTTTCTTAAGGGATAATTTTGAGTCTAGAGTCTTTGTGAGTGTATTGTGCACTTGTTTGAAGAGGTACCACCAAAAATTTCTTGCTTGGCATTGTGTATGAGTTTTAAAAAGAAAAGACGGGCACTTAAATTTGAAAATGAGCGCCCTCTTGTCATGGGTTATACATTCCTTGCTTAGTTTTTGATTCATAAACTATCTTGTCTAAAGTTATTCTCTAAATGTGATGAACAACGTATGTGAACTCCTTGGATTGTGATGCCTTGTGTGGTGAGTCTTTTGGCTTAATTCTTGTGTATGCATGACTGTTTAGAACTTGCCCTAAGTGTGATTCAAGCCAAAATGTTAGATGGGGTTGCACTTAGAACATGATCTTAGGCTTTCTTTTGATAGTAACTTCGCCTAAAATAACCCCAGTGAACATCTTCCTTTGTTCACTAATGTTGAGCCTTTGAACCTTTTTCTTGGAAACCACATTACAAGCCTAATGACCCTTTTTAATCCTACTCTGTGCCACCCGTCCTTCCTAATTGCTAGTGATGAAAGAATGAAAAATGGGGCTTAAAGCCCAAGAAATGGGGAGAGATAAGAAAATAATGTGAAATGAGGTAAAAGCCTATGTCTGGTGGTTTGAAAGAAGGGGAGAAATGTGATGAGCTTAAATGTGAGGTAGCACCAAATTGTGATAAAAAAGAATGAAATGATGGGTTGAGAAACCTTGAATCATCAAAAGAGAATAAGAATAGTGAAACGGTGTTACATCTTGCTTAAATGAGGCTAATAATGGAACCCAAAGGTGTTATAAGTGTGGCTCTTGATAAACAAAAGATGAAGGTGATAAACGAGGAGAGATAAGGAGATGTGATTACAAATAGTGTAATGGGATGTTGCAAGTGTTTATAAAAGGCATTAGGGAAGTTCTAGTCACTAGAGCTAATAATTTGTCCTACCTTTACCCCTAGCCTTCATGATACCCGGCAAGTCCTTAGTGATTTTGAGTGTAGCAACTCTACATTAGTGGAAACATATCCGAAGGGAAAGCTTATTGGCCAATTTGTATATATGCACTTGAATTTCTTTGTGAGAGTGAGCGCATTTGTCTTATCTTATAATCCCTATGTGTGAAATGTCTAAAATTGTTTGGGATTCTCTCTTCTAGTGAGTGGCATCACTTCCTTAGGGTACATGGTTAAAAGTGTTTTCAGGTGAGAGGGGTGAATGAGACAAGTGTATAGCAAACTTTAAGGCAAGCGTTGAATGTGAATTGTCAATGACTTGAGATGCTCCTTGAACATGTTTTGATGAATTATGCCCCTTGATTGAATGAAAGGAATGCATGCACAATATGTTTAATGATTGGAGTCAGCTATTGAAGCTTGTGCAACATGATTTGAGTCTTTTCTTTTTCTTGAGTTGGTGTGTAATTTTTGGGTTGTCTTGAGGTTTGATGGTTTTGTGTGCAACTCTCATAATGCTCTAAGCTTTAGAAATATCTTCTTGAGAAGGAATTCCTTTCTTGATCCTTTGTGCACATACTCATATATAACATGTTGTTCCATTCGCTCAACTGTAAAGAACTGCATTACTTGAGGACAAGCAACGGTTCAAGTTTGGAGGTTTTATGAGTTGGTAATTTACTAATGTCGCCCAAACGAACGCAAGTGCATGTGGCTGTCAAGTAATATAGGATTGTTAAGTCCGGATATCATACCCACATGGACTTGTCAATTTAATCATTATAAGGTTGTCACTTTAATTTCTTTTCTAATTTTTATTGTCACTTTAATTTCACTAATCTAAGAAACAATTAAAATGAAGATTGATTTGGAAAATTAAACTACTAAAATTTCAAATGTAAAAATTAACTAAAATGAATGCAAGCTTGATTGTATTTCGATAATGATGACAACTAGGGCAATCGCACTTGGTTGGTTTCAAGTTGAGTTTTCCAGATGTAATTAAACTAGAATGATTCTTCCTATGGTTGTTAGTTGCAAGTTACTATCCCATTTCTTGCCACTATCCCTAGCATCCAAGAACTATTTCATGAACCCTAACGCCTATATCCCTATGGTTGCAGGAGAATAATGAAACCATGATTATGCCTACTTGTATTTCAACTAAACGTGGTTGAAGGGTATATTCATATCCTCAACAATAAATTCTATCCTATCACCAATGGGTTCTAGGGTCTTTGAATTCCCATTTTGTATTTATTTTTAACCATTTTGATTCCCTTTCCCAAGTTCAACCGAAAGCCAACAGATTACTTACAAGGTGATCGGTCTCATAAATGACAAATTAAAAAAAATAAATACAAGCAAACATAGAAGAAGAATCAAAACTAAATTTAATTAATCTGTCAAACAATCAACCATTCACCATGGCCAAAACTCTAGAATATGAGTTTAGTCACTCATAGACAAACAGAAAAAAAAATACTTAGTCATCATTATGCGAAAAGATGAAGTAAAGAAGAGAAAACCTAGTTGTAGAACCTGTCTTCCTTCCAAACTGCTTACAAGCTTTCATGAATGCACTATGGAATAAAAAATGAGCAAAAACTACTTCAAGCAGTCCAAAACTACTCCAAAAAGTTAAAAAACTACGTAACAAATGACCTAAGGCTTATATTTATAGATGAGCCATCAAATAATGCTTCTGCCCTTAAAGACTTGGCCTAAAAATTAGCATTTTTCGCCCCGAAATGGATCTAGCACGCCACCCCTCCTATTTCACCACAAACTTAGTCAAATTTTCACTAATTTTCAGCTCCAGATAAGTCCTAGCTTGCCTCCTCAGACATAGCACCATCCTGAGATTTTTTTCTCTGAAGTTTGAGGGCTGGTTAGCACCAGATTGATATTTTATTTGTCTGAATTTGGGACTTGGTGCGAGGCACCAGACATTGCACCAAACTTGTAAGATTCTCAAATCTTCATTCCTGCATCATTTTGAGCTCATTTTTCTTAGTTTCCTGCTCAAATCAACTCAAATCATTTTTCAGCGCATAAACACACACATCCATGAATTTAAGCATAAATTAAGGATTATGAACTCAAAACATGATCGAATATGGGTAAAAACATGGAAAATGGGCATGAAAATATGCAAAACATCACCACCCTACACTTAATTGTTCATCCTCGAACAATCCTTAAAACATACCTAAAATCATGGTTCACTATCACACTTGACACCTCTATCAACTCATACTCAACCAACTAGTATGGAGCAAACATAAAGTGGTTTATCATCATACAATAATTCTCAACAAAGCACATAGAAAGATTTCATAATCAAGAACACACAACCTCTATAAATGACTCATCTTTTCAATACAAAGGGACAACATTATTAAGTGTGACACATGCAACAAGTAGTACACCTAATTAGACCTCTTGTACCCCTCACTTTTAGTGATGTTCCTATCTCAAATTCATCAATGTAAGACATGGAACACAATAAGTAAGGCACACTCACACTTAAAAATGATGTAATGTATATATGCAACATACAGTAGTATTGCCTTTCATGTACGTTGACACTGCCTAATTGCTTCAAGAGATTAAGATCACAAGGACTTTTCTTGATTGTGATGTCGGCTAAGGGATGGGTAGGATTTATATTTCATTTTATAGTGACTACCACCCTAAGCACTTTTAAGATATATTTCACTTTTCTTGTCCACCACCTCTTTCCTTGCTCAGTCACCTTTCCTCTACTCACCCTTGTCTTTTCTTTTCATGCCCCATTTTTTCACTACTTGGCTGCTAGTTTTCTAATCATACAATAACTAAGGATTTTGCAACTAAATATCTCTTTTTCAATTTCCTAGAAGCAAGTAGACAACACAATTTTTATGTTCACCCTTTCTTCTCACTTTTCCGTTCTTACCACAATTTTCTTTTTCCCTTAATATTATACTTCGGTGGACCTTAAGTTTTAAGTCTCAAAGTGCCTAAGACTAATTTGGATCATAAGTCTGAGGCCTCACAAAAAGAGGGAGTAAGCTATTATTGAGACTAAAGAAATAATAAGGCTTTTAGGCTCAACGGGGGTAACTAGGGAGAATGACTAGGAAGGTAAAATAACTATAGAAAAAATTGGCTTCTTCAAAGAAGTGCCTTGATCATCTCTCAACTCCTTATCAACCAGTTATCCTACATACGCTAAGGCAAGTTCTAGGTACTACAATATATACATACAAAACAATTCAGCTCATCTCTCATGGAAACAAAAATCTAATCAGTTTCTACAGCTACACATTCAGACAATCATATTGAATGACAAGTTAAACTCATAATTAATCCCTAAGGATATGTTGAGTCAAATTAAAGAGATATGTGTGTATCTCATGGATTCTAACTCATGCAATCAAGATGACCACTCTATTTACTCTAACATAGCAGCTAAGAAGAAGATTTACAAGCATACAAGCAGATGTCTTACGACTCTATCCTAAAACAAATGTGACGAGACTTCCCTTAAGACGATCATTATCCATTTATCATAGGGAAACGTCATTTCTCTATGACTAAAAAAACTCAAACAAAACAAAAAAATTTACTCCAAAATAAAGAAACTAAACATAACATAGTCAAGACGAACATAACAAGTCAAATATCCCAGGTATCCAAGTAGTCAACATCATCATACTATCTATTACAAAACAAGACCTACAAATCACAAACTACTCCTACTAGGAATATAATAATGCTACGAACTACAAATATAGAAATTAAAGATCAACAGGAATCTAACTTTCCTCCACCCCAAACTTAAAAAGGTGCAGAGCCCTCAGTGCACACACAATCACATCATAAAGGAAGAGAAAAGGAATTTCCTGGTCGCTAAGTATCACCCTCTTTGCCATACACCTATGTGGTGCCTATAGCAGTATCATCCTCGTCCATGTCTAGATCATCAAAACCATCAGTAAGGATGGTAGCCTCATCATCATCAAGTGGCTCCTCAAAAGTCGGGCCCACTCGGCAAATCAACATAGACTCTCTATGAGCGGGTACCATGCCTCTAAAGCTGACATCTCCGCTGCAGTGGCTGGTCAACCTCCTATCTTCAGCGCAATTCCATCATCCCAAACATACGACCCTGCCAAGTGTCATCTCAGGCATACCAATCAGCTATAGTAAGAGAGGGACCTTGGAAGGGGCAATCTCCATCACCTTGGTGACGTCTATCATCTGTCCAACCAAATGTCCTACCAAAGGTAAAACAAGGTTTGCATCCTCCTCCTCGATACCTGCCCCCCTCAAGTACATGATCAAGAGACTATCGTGACAATATTTCCATCTACAATTGTCTCATGATCTCCTCAAATTGTGGTGAATCACAACACCAAAATTAACCAGTATCACTCTAATCAACATGTACACAAAAATAATCCGCGCGTGAATCACCTCTGTCAAATGTGTCCCAGAGAGAAAGACAGCACATACCAACTTCACCCACACCGTTACCTCCCTATTCATATAAGCGAATGAAAGTGTGTAATGGGTGTCATTTTTATCCCTCGCCCATCGGGCAGATGAGTGCTCACTGCACAATGTGTGGGAGATGTCTCTGTATGGCGGCTTTTCCAACAAGATGATATATTTCGAAGGGTCTACTGCAGGTGTCCCTAAGAAAGCATTGAACCTCTTAGTTGTGAATTGCACTACCTGTCCTATGATCTTTACCTTTTTACTCTCCCCAAATGAGGTTTCCCAATTTGCATAAAATTCCCTCACCAAAGTGAGGTTGCACCTCTCCGGCTTATTAAAGATATATCCAGCTCCTAACTCATGTATCATTTCCTGAATAGTCGGGAACTCAAGTGCCAAACGGCCCTCATCTATTCAGTTCTCAGGGGAATACTTGGCTCCTTTTTGAGTGCTTAACAAAGTAAGGCCATGAGGCTCAACTGCTTTGGAAGCCGAGTAACTAGCTTCCATTTTTCTTGGTCTACCCTTCTTTCATCTCTTCTCAGCTACAATCACCTCCTTTCCTTTTGATGCCATTGTACCTATAAATAAAAAATCAAAAATTCTACAAAATTAGTTTGTGAACCAAATGGCTAACTAACTAAGTGTGGAAGGTGCAAAATTCACCCTACACTTAACTTGCTACAGTATATGTGAGAATTTGTTAAATAGGATACTCAAGACTTCATCCATCATTATCCGATCTCAACAGTCCAATTTAATTCACTAACTCCATACTACACCAATTTCATGAATTTTTTTCTTTCTTTTCAACTCTCCTCTAGACTTTATCTTTTAATCAAGAATGCACTATCTAGGCTATAGCTCTCACTTTCCTTCTCTAATTCACAACTCAAATAATTCATGTAGTGGAGTAACAGTATTCAATTAAATCAACCAACAACAAATAATTTACTACAATTCAACATGAATTAATCAAGAATTTCACCAAATCAAGCAATTGTCACATTCAAGAATTCAAAGCTTCATGTATTTTCTCTCTCTACAATCAATGCACCTACCCACCAATATTCAAAAATTCAATTCACCTACCCCATCATCCCCACAAGTTCAAATCACCATATTCAACCAAGAATCAAGCTACCCAACGAAGATAACGTACAATCATGGAAGAATTTAAGACTTTAAGCTCATAAAATCCAAAACATGAAATTTAAATGTTTCACCATCAATGGTGATTTTGGGTTCTAAATTTTGGGGAAGAAGGATGTGGGAGTATGCTTGCATCATTAATCAATCAAGAGAGAAGAAATATACTTATTTGAGTTGAAGATGAGAGTTTTACCAACTTGTTGGAGAAGACAACAATGGTGGGGAGAGGGAATGGGAAGCTACGACTTTAAGAGAGAGAGAGAGAAATTTTTGCTTTTTGTTTTATAACTTTTTGAGGGAAAAGGATGAATGAAACTTGAAATAAAAGGTGGGGAATGGGCTTTTATGTAATTATAAGGTCTTTTGAGACAATATTGACTCAAATTGACAAAAAGTCTTGGCCAAATACCCCTTGGTGCGTCGGCCCTCCTATCGCACCACAGACTTAGAAAAAATTCCTCTAGAGATGGAGCTGGCGCGGTGCGCCCCCTATAGCCTCACCTGAAAAAAAAATTCTTCTAGAATTTAACTCCTGGCATCCCATGCCAGGCATCTCACCCCAGCATTACACTTTTTAGCTCACTGTCACA
>JACEIK010015709.1:0-17832 GCA_018107945.1 Datura stramonium | reverse complement strand
GTAACTGATAGAGAAAATAGGGAAGATTTTGGGGGACACAAGGGAAGAACTATTCCCTTGTTGAATTCCCACATACCGAATGAAGAAATCTGAAGAAAATCCCTTGAGAATCTGAGCAAAAGTTGACTTCCCTAGCTACTACTTTAGAGGAATGACTTGAGTTCTACGAACGTTCTTCTGAGAGTCTAAGTGATGAATAAGGGATGAAAACCGTTCAACCCCTCTAAATTCATCAAAAATATTCTTAAGAAGACGTAGTATAGGGTCTAGGAAATTACAAAAAACACCCTAGGAAATCCGTAGGAAAAGGAACCTGCCAGTACTCATGAGGCACTCCATGAGTCGTGAGGTCAGGGACGACTCGTGGTGCCTGATTGTGAAGTGTTCTGGAAATTTTTTTTCAATTGCAACATCCTGCCAACGACTAACTTCACGGGTCTTCAGGAGACCTAACGACTCATGTCGTCTTCCATTTCCATTGAACTAAGATTTCTCTTCATGGGTAACCATGGGGGACACCACAACTCATGGTGTACCCAATGAGTCATGGTGACCAATCCGTTAGGTACACTACCCAAATTTCCAATTTTCATCCGACTTTTGACCACGGCTCACACGACCCGTGGTCACTTAATTTCCCAAAATTTTCAACCATGTTCAAGTCCTTCCCCACGAGTCACCTAACGACTCATGGTGTTCCTGACGGGTCACTGGACAACTCGTCCTTTGACCTAGTGCAGAAATTTCTACTTTCTTCGTTTCAACTCCCGGGTTTTATCTTTGGATTTTTGGGGCATTACAAGTCACAATTTCCATACAATGCCCATCCTTATTTGGGTTGGGTACAGTTTAACTAGGTAGTGTCCCCTTTATTCGGGGATTCAATTGGGAAGATAAATGATTCATTTGCAATTCTAAGTGATAAATGGACACTGAGTGGGAGTTCACTATTTGGGTGAGGTTCGACACCTCCCTTTTCAATTCCTTGACTCCACTAGATGTGGATTCCACTCTCTTGAGTATTCAAGCTAGCATCTCCTCAATCTTGGAGCTTCCCATATCGCTCACACCAGGTTGTATTTGGGGATTGTCAGCCTTTGGAGGGGGAATGCATAGGTTTGAGCAGTGATGGTAATGTTCCCCATCACGATTTTTATTATCCCATCTCTTAATGCAATCAACCAAACCTTGGTTGTCTCGGTTCCTCCACCCTTAATCTTTCTCCCTTGGTTGCCAAGAGCCTTAATTGTCACCTTGGTACCCCGGGCGAGAACCCCCCATTTGATTTGCCATGAATTGTCACTCCTCTTCATACCTAGGTGGTGAGGCTTCTCCTTCATATGCCATTGGAACTTGAGTCCCCATGGCATTAATGCTCTCAGACTCGCTCCCCATAACATGCTTCATCATCAACTCAAGGTGGGTCATTTTTTTTTTCAAAAGTCTCATCTCGCTCCTCATCCATTTTTCTCATCTCCACGGTCACAAAACTTGAACCCGCACCATTTGGAGGTACTTCAGTTCCCTCATATGCCTAGTCTGGTTCGTTTTAGTCATCCGATCCAACAAAGCTCTAGCTATTCCATAGGGCTGGTCCATGAGAGATCCACCTACCAAGATATTTGCCATGGACTTGTTAATGGAGTCTAGGGAATGATAAAAAAATTGAAGGAGCACTCCATCTGGAAGCCCGTGGTTGGGACATAGGGCCACTTTCTTCTTGAACCTCAACCAAGCCTCATGTAATGGTTCACCCAGTGTTTTCCTGAAATTGGTGATATTATCTCTTACCTGTAATATCCTCGAAGGAGGGGAAAACCTATCCAAGAAGGCTTCGTTAATTCTTTCCATAAAGTTATACACCCCTGAGGGATCTCCTCAAGCCACATGGTTTCTTCCATAGTCAAGGAGAATGGAAAGAGCCTCAATCTGATAGACTCTTGGCTTATATTTCTGATGTTAAACGGTTGGCAAATCCCAAGAAAATTTTGAAGATGTCAATTTTCATCTTCACTTGGCTGACTACCAAAGAGTCCTTTCCTTTGTAGCAGCTGTAGCATCGTACTAGTCACATGGAACACCACATTCCCTACTGTGGGTGGTAGGTGAATGGCACATGCTATGTCTGGCATCATAGGGTCATCATCTTTATGGTCCATATGACCAACCACGGTACCCTCTTGATATTGTTGGCCAATATTAGTCATCCTATAAAGGTAACCAAAAAAAACAACAATTGTAAAAACAAAACACAAGATGCTAGAGTAATTTAACTCAACAATCAAATAAGGGCTATCTAACACCATTTCCCGGCAATGGCGCCAGTTTTGATGATGTCCAAATTCCACTCCTTAGAAAGAGAGTGTAAATGATCATTTCTAAAACCAATATACTCTAAAAGTGTTGGGGTCGAATCCCACAGGAAATAGTACCTAGATGGCACGAAAGTTGTATACCAAGTCAAACTAAGAAGAATTATTGTATTTAAAGAAAACAAATAAAAATTTGGGGGTTCAAAAGATTGCAATCAAAATATAAAAAAAACTATTGATCAATCAACTAGATAACCAACTTGATTTAATATAAGTGATAAAGTGCTAGGGGTATGCTTTTGAATGAGGTGTCAATTGGATTGGAATTAACTAGACAATCGAATTATTACTCATACATATAAACAACCATGGACGAGGTGACACCCGATGTTTCTCAACAACGAGGGTTCCTTTTACCTTGGGTTTTCTCAAACCTCAAGATCCCAAACAATATATCCATTAAGACTTGGGTCAGATTTAAGCTATTTCTATCCTCAAATCTCTCATAGGTGAAAAAGCTATTCAATAATCTATCTCTCTAACTTTCTACTCTCTACAAATCGACAAGGAATAATATGTTACTTTCTAGAAGAATGTATAGCAATAGGTCAAAATGCTCCTAAAATTCTGTGTTGGATGATTTTTCCCTTCCTACAGGCAGTGCCACTTGTGAGTCATCGGTGTTCCGCCGGTGCCCATCTGCAGAATGCCGCTATGTCGCATGTGCATGTGCATGAACCTGGGTCCAACCGGTTGTTAGTAGGTGCTGACCCATATTCCACCAGTGCTCATTCTACTCTGGTCCAGTAGCTTCTACATTGTAGCCGGTGTTTCGCCGGCTCCATCTGGTGGAGTGCTGGCCCCATCCCGTAAGCTTCAGTCCTCTTCTTAAATGCCATGCTTTTGCTCAAGTTCTTGCTTTCTCTCCTTAGATAATACCTGAAAAACTAAAGATAAAGAGCATAAAATCCTCTTAAATGATTTGAAAATTAAGCAAAAGCTCATGTTTAAAATCCAAAATGAGTTGGTAAATTACCAACTCATCACTAGGGAAGCTTATCTCTTTAATTCAAGTAAGTAATTTTCTTCTCTCTTGGTTATGTAGTGTTAAAAGCATACCCCCATATCCTTCCTCCCCAAGTTAAAGACCTAAAATCACCATTGTTGGTGAAAACTTTAAGTTTCATAATGTGGGTTTCATGAGCTTTAATCTCTTAAATTCTTCCATGATCATATGTTATCTATGTCGGGTTTCTTATTTTTGGTTGGATATAGTGATTGTAAGTTGTGGGGATAAAGAGGATGGATACATTGAAAGTCATGATTTTTGGTGGGTAGGACATTGATTGTAGAGAGAGAGACAGAGAGAGTACTTTGTTCGTAAAGTCTTGAATGTGAAGGATTGTGAGTTGTTGAGAAATTCAAGTTAATTCATTGCGGATTGTAGTAAATGTCTTGTTGTTTATTGAATGAATTGAATGTAGCTACTTTCATACATGAATTACTTGAATGATTAATTAATAGAAGGAAGGTGACGAATGGCCCAAGTGAGGCCTTCTTGAAAAAAAAAATTTAATAGAGGAGAGGTGTGAAAAATTCATGAACTTGGTTGTAATAGGAAGTTGGTGAATAGTTTTTGAGGTTGAGATTTGGGATGATGATAGGGAAAGTCTTGAATATCTTTTTTGACAGATTCTCACAAGTATGCTTGCAAATTAAGTTTGGGGTCACTTTACACCTGTTACTCCTAATTAACTAGTCGTTTTGTTCATGAACTAATCTTGTGTAGTCCTTGACTTTTGTTTGATAGGTGTCATGGCATCAAATGGTAGCAAAGGAAAGGAGATAGTGGCAACTAGCAAGGGTCTAAAGTGGCTCCGAAAAGGCATAAAAGGGTCGAGTTATTCATTGTCTAAGGGAGCCCCTGCTAGGAAGTTTGCAGAGAGAGTAGCGGAGCCTCATGGACTATCATGGTTCAAAACACAAACAGAGGTCGATTATGCTCCTAAACATTGGATGTTTAAGGCTGCCTTGCACTTGAGTTCCCCACTATTCAGGACAAGGTCTGTGAGCTGGGACTAGGCTACATCTTTTTCAAGCCAGAGGAGTGCAACCTCACGTTGATGAGGACATTTTATCCAAACTGGGATACTTATTTTTGTGAGAGAACCAAAATCAAAATGTGGGATCAGGTGGTCCGTTTCACTTACAAGAGATTTAATGCTTTCCTTGAGACACCTGTAGTAGACCCATCAAAGTACTTCATTGTGCTGGAGAGGCCCTCATTTAGAGACATCTTCCACACTTTTTGTGGTGAGCATTCATCAGTTCATTGGGCAAGGGACCATAACACACTCACTCCACACTTGCATTCTCCTACCTGGATAAGGAGGAGAAAGTCTGGGTAAAGTTTGTTTATGTTATGTTACTCCCTGGGACTCATATGACAGAAATCACTAAAGAGAGAATTGTATTGGTATACACGCTGATGAAATGGATACCAATTAATTTTGGTGTGGTGCTCCAGAATAATATGAGAAATCGAGGGGTAATTGCAGATGAAAGTATTGTTATGGTAGCCTCTTGATCCAATTTTTGATAGAGGTAGGCATCGAAGAGGAAGAGTCAGACTTTCACTTATCAAGAGTAGGACCATGTGACAAAAGTAAAGGAGCCCATCACTTCCACAACTCCATCTCTTACTATAACTGTTTTCTAGGCATGTGATGATAGTTGGAGAGGCCGTATATTCAGCATGCTTGAGTTGCAGTTGAGGATTGGAGGCCAACCTGTCATAGATGATAGATGGCGTCCTTAGAGGATAGACACCCACTCATGGAGAGTGCTATGTAGATGTGTAGAGTGGGAGTTGCCTTTGAGGAGCTGCTAGATGATGATGAGGCCATTGTGCTCACTGATGGAATGGATGATCCGGACAATAATGATGATGAGGAGGATGATATGAAAGCCATGAATGTTGATGGATAAGATGATGAGGATGATGATGATCAGGAGTACAATCCTAAGGATGATACATAGTGGCCCAGGAAGTTCCTTTTCTCTACCTATTTGATATGATTGTATTTGCATTGAGGACAGTGCACCATTTAAGTGTAGGGTTGAGGAAAGATTCCTATTTTTTCTTTGATTGTTATACTTGTAGGTCGTAGCATAGTGTCATTCCCCGTGGTAGCAACTCTATGATTTGTTAGCTCTTGTTTTGTAATAGTTAGTATTGATGATGACTGTTGACTTAGATGCCTTGTGATGTTGGATATTATGTTTGTTCTGGTAGTTGAGATTGTTAGAGTTTGTTAGTTTTTGTTAGAATGATTTTCGAGTCTGAATTTTGTTAGTTAAGGGTTAGTATGCTATCATGTTTTGTGTGAAAATCTTTCGAAAATTTGCTTGTCTCATCCACCCTTCGGTTTTTCTTATGGCCTCAGTTCTTTTCTGAAGGGGAGACATTTGAACCGGGTAATTTTTTATTTTTTTAGGAGTCATTGTAGTTGTAGAGTAATGACCCTTCCATATGATAGATGGATGGCAACCGTCTTAAGAGAATTTAGGCACATTATTTTTTTATTTTGTTGGAGTCAGACATAAGTCCCTTGTGTGCTCTTTGACATTCCACTTACACGCTATGCTGGAGGCAATGAAGTGGTCATTTTAAGTAAGAATTTCATGAAAGACATACAAAGTTGTTTAATTCAACTCAAGATAATTATAGGGCTTAATAATGAAAAATGTCATTCAATGTGATTGTATGAATGTGTAGTTGTACGAAACTGACTAGAGTCTTAATGCCATGTGAGGTGAGATTAATTGCTCTATTTTATACATATTGTAGCATCTAGAACTTGCCTTAGTGTATGTTGGATGGCTAGTCTTGTAGAGAGTTAAGAGATGATTAAGTCATTTTTTTGGAAAAGCCATGTTTTTCCATGTTTGTTTTTACCTATCTAACATTTTCCCTAGTTAACCCTCTTGAGCCTTAAGCTTTATTCTTTTCTTAGCAACAATAGTAGCTTATTCCCTTTTGTTGTGAGACCTCCAGCATTGCTGATCCAAAGTAGTCTTAGGTAGTTTGAGACTTGAAAGTGAAGGTCCACCAAGGCATGAATGACAAGGGAAAGGAAAAAAAAAAGAAATAGTGTGGAAAGTGAAAAGAAAAATAGGAAGAAGGTGTGCCCATAAAATATGTTGTCTGCTTGATGCTAGGAAAATGAAAGAAAGAGTTTTAAGGGAGGAAATTCTTAGTAATTTTATAAGCAAAACACTAGCAGTCAAGTAGTGAATAAAGGGGCATCAAAATAAAGAAAAAAGGTGAGTAAAGTGAAGGGTGAACAACAAGAAAAAAGGTGGAGGACTTGAAAGATTAAAAATATCTTAATAGTGTTTAGGATTTGCAGTCACTATAAAAACAAAAATCATTCCTACCCGTCCCGTAGTCAAAATTACAACCAAAAAAGGTTCTTATGACCTTAATCTCTTGAAATAGCTAAGCAGACTAAGTATATATGAAGGGCATGCTTATGGTATGTTTCATATGTATGATACATCTTTTCTAAGTGTGAGTGCGCCATACTTATCATGTTCCATGCTTTGCATTAACAAAATGAGGGAGGAACATCACTAAAAGTGAGGGGCATAAGATTCTAAGTCGATGTACTATATGTTGCATGTTTTGTATTTAATCATGTTTGGCCCTATTTTGTAAAGTGAGTCGATTGTAGAAGTTGTGTAATCTTGAATGTGAATAACTCTGCATATGCTTGATGTGAATTGCTTGAGTTGATGAACCACTTAATTGCATGCTCTCTGCTAGTTATTTTAGTGTGAATTTATAGAGGTTAAGTCTGGGGTGGGATACCTGGCGTGGGCGCCAAGTGTTAGTTACAGAAAAGAAAAAAAATTTCAGAAATTTCAGGTTGGTGTTATCAGGCGCACCACGCCAGCCCCTATCCATGAAGAAAAATTCTATATGTGTGGCGAGGTGATTGGCACGCCGCGCCAGGGTATTGTTGACCAAAAATGTTTTGGTCCAATGGGTCAAAATTGACCCAAGGACCTTAAAATTACCAAAAACCAATGCCCAACACCTTTATTTTAAATCCCCATTCAACTCCTCTCACTAAAAGTCAAAACAAAAAGCAAAATAAAATTCTCTCTCCTCTAGAATGCAATTTTAGCTATTTCAGCCCAATTTCATAATCTCTCATCCATACCCACCATTAAATTCTCTTCCAATGCTTAATTATTCTTTTACAAGCAACAATAAAGTAAGAACAAATAGACCCACATCATAATCAATGGATCTTCCATTAAGATTGAAGAAAATATAATGTACTTACACTTATTCAAACAATATAAAGATGACTTGGTAGAAATACCCACACTAATTAAGTATTCCTCATCACACACTCTCTAATTAATGATTTAGCTACTCATTGACAGAAAATTCAAAAGCACATTCAACAATAAACTCATTGAATTTAATAACAAGAGTAGTAAAACCACCCACAAAATAGTCTCCAATAATGGTTGTAACTTACTATTGAGAAGAAGAAGTAGAGAATAGTACTTTTCAGAAGTATACAAATCAAAATCTCCTTTGCTTCTCTGCTAAAAGAATTTTCTAAAGATAATAAAGGAAAAGTATGATGATATGCTCGCTATGATACGCCCAAGAATAGTACTTTCTCTAGAATTTATATCCAAGAAAATAGAGCATCTTCTCTCTTTTTGGTGATAAACAATTTTTACCCCGAGCACGTCAAAATCGGGCGAGGCACTTGAGAGGTTCATCTAAGCTCAAACTACGAACCGGCACATTATCTCGAGCCATCACTAACCCAATGAGCATCGATGGTTCATTTGTTATTTAGCCGATCTCAATCCGCGAACCGAGCCTTTGCTCTCATTCCGTAAAATCGGATGTCATTCTATGTTAGACCAACTAGCGCCGTTGGCAACTCCCGCCTTGCCTCGTGGCATTCTTCCTCAAGGGCGTTGATAATCTGGCCTTTGACCGGGCATTTCACGGCTTTTCACGGTGGACCGCCGATTTGATCTCACTTCCTTCTTTTTGCTCCATTTTTGCTCTTTCCAAACATTTAGGTATTTGCACACAACAAAGGCAAAAAGAGGAAAAATCCATATAATCAACTTCAAAAAACTGAGCAAAAACTCAAGCTTAAGAGTCATATGAGTCGGGTAAATTACCAACCTCCATCAAACCCCCAAACTTGAACCATTGCTTGCCCTCAAGTAATGCAATTCTTCCTTCATTGAAAAAATTCCACTTCTACAAAAATTTAAACATCACTAATCACCTGACCCAGAAAATCCAAAATGCTCACCAATCTCACCGAAAAAAGAAGAAAATTCCCCAAAATACCAAAACAATGAAGATATTTCAAGATGCCGCCACTTTTCACTCAACATGGTACATGAAAAGTGATTCATTTAGTAAAACAAGGGATTGTTCAACCATGAAATACACATAGCATCTCAAGTCATAATCGCTGCACATTCAAACTTGCCTACAGTATACATTTCTCACGCTCTATTCACACATTAATTCTAAATGCACTTATGTCCTCAAAAAGGGATGATGCCACTCACCGAAATAAGAATCCCTATTCTTTTGTCATGTAATCATTAAATGCACATAAGGGATTGTTTGGAAGAGATAATCACACTCACTCTCCCAAAAGAAGTCTTCATGTACACATTTGACCCATGTGCTTGTCCTTCATGTAATTCGCCACTAATGTGTAGCTGGGTTGCACTTAGAATCATTAGTGGCTTGCGGGTTATGATGTCGGCTCAAAGTTAAGGGGTAGGATGAACATTTGAATGTAGTGACTAGATCCTCCCTAAAGCCTTTATGTGAACATACCTCTCATCAACTCCTTTCAATCACTTCGCCTTGTTTCTTTCTTTTCATTGTTTCGACTTTCATTTCTCAATAACCCTCCTTATAACCCCTTTCGCTTTCACAATTAGCCTTATCATCTCAAGAGGGAAGCAACTGCCCACACAAATTAGCATTCTCTTTTTGATTTATCATTGTATGCATTTTGACAAAATGTGGTGCTACCTCAAACCGAAATTCTTATTTTCCCGTTTTTTGCACACCTCCAAACTTGGGATTTTTTCCTATTTCTCATTTTTTTCCTTATCAATTTCTTTCTTAGGCTTAAAGCCTCATTTCATCACTATCTCATCACTAGCATTAGAGAGGATGGGTTCCAAAGAGAGGTATTATGAAAGGTATTAAGGCTTGTAATGTGGTTTCCCCCAAAGAAAAGGTCTAAGGTTCAACATTGGCTTCACAAGGATCAATGTTCGGGGCGAGGGTATATGGGTGAATGGAAAAGACAAAAGAACGTAAATTCATGTTCTAAAGGCAATCAGCATCAGGGGATTTCATCGTGAGTCATATTTAAGTTCTAGACAAGAAGTCATGCATGAGACTCATCAAAAATTCCTCACCACACAAGGCATCACCCTTAAAGGATCCACAAGAGTCATTCTCATCACAAGATTTCAAGTTAGGACATTAAAGCAGAAACTCATAAGACAAGCAAAGAATTTACAATGTATTACAAAGAATGCCTGCTATTGCCTCAAACATCCGCTCATTATCTTCATTTTCATGCTCTTATTTTAAATTCCATTTCAATAATTTTTCTAGTGGCGCCTCTCAAAACAACTTCATAAGAGACTCAAAACAACATGGCATTTTCCTTTAATAATGTCACCAATCTATCATCTAAATGCCAATCCCGTTTTGACAAAGAAAATAAAAAGAAACAAAAGAATGCTCCTCAAGAAAGAACCATGGACTAAATAAAACACTCATAGTTTTGATTACTACACTACTATTCACAAAGGAAAAGAAAACAAGAACTTGCAATTTCATGAAAAATTTTGCAACATAAAGAAAAGACCCTATTTAATTACTAACCATCACCATCAAGAAAATTTGGAAAGACTTCAAAAATTTCAACATCCCACCCTCAAACTTAAATTAGACATTGGCCGCAATGTATCCAAAAGAAAAGAAAATAAGGGGAAAGAGACTTCCCGATTGAGTTAGTGATTTGGCCGCAAATTTTCCTAAGTAATACGTATGCTTCAAAGTATACTACCCCAAAAGTTCCTTAGATCATACCCAAAGATTACAACATAAATCAAAAGGAAAATAGTACTAGAAACAAATGATGAACCTTCAAGACGCACGTTGTAAGGTCCAACGGTAGTACAATTGTTGCTTGGTTAAACTACCATGACTAGAATTCTTACATGCGTATGATAGTATTTTCAGTTATTAAAGAATGCCTTAAATTCTATTATTTTCTTTAGTTTACATGAGTATTTTCAAACTGAAATTCATGCTCTACTTCTGTTGATTCAGTTTGCTTTCCTTAGTCTTGATCTTGATCATAAATTCAAATAAAACTTGCATGATTTAGACTCAAACAAAAAGGTTATGTTGATATGGTAGATGTTACTCGTGTTATGAATGATTAGCATAGATACTTGAATAAGAAGTTAATATCTTGATATATTAAGTTTCGTAGTCTGGGCCAACACTCAAAACACTAAGAGTTTTGGCGTAAATGTTCCGGCCGATAAGTTTGATTATAGTCGCTTTCTTAAGGTAATGCTGGTGACCTCAAAGCACGCTATTAGACCTATTATTATTAGTTATCAGATTTTAGTGGTTCTTTAGATGGTTACGATATTTGTATAAGAAGCTATGAATGAAAGCCTTAGAACCACCAAATTTTCAAACTTCCCGCCTTGTTCTTAGACAGCTACGACGCCTGCATAAGCAGCCTTTTACCAGCCTTAGCATGTCATGACCCGATCAAGAGCGCATTGCACACGAACAAGGAACCCCAAGAGGTCTCAAGTCGACTCCATGGCATAGGCATATATCTATCTTCATAACACGTAATGCGCACAACAACATAAGTTATAGTAAAACGTAAATGTAACATAGCATACCATAAATATCTGCAAGGCTTAGATATACACATGAGCTGGAAGTACTACATACTGTCTAAAGCCTCTATCATGTAAGATGAGTTGATGGGACATCATGCCCAACTAATCCGAATTTCAACCGAAAAAAGAACAACATAAATGTCTAGTCGTACGCGCTCTAACATGAGAGGGACTCACCAACAAGCCGAAAGAAACTCCCGGGATGTAATTAGGTGACGAGGATGAGCCCGAGAGCGAGTCCTATATCAAGTGAAATGACAACATAAAGTATGCGGCCGCACGTGGAATGTACCGAGTATGCAAGGTAAGTAAAACAAATATTTTTAAATAAAATATACATAAAAGATCATAGATGATCATAGGAGAAGGACATCAAGCTCGTATCATAAACATCATAAGATAGCATAAGGCTCAATATTTTCAAATAATTCGAACCGTTCATTATTATAATCATAAGAGAAGACTTTTTAAATATCACTTGAGCCAATAACATAAACATAGCCATGCATAAAACATGCGAAAAATGAGAGGACTCCACATAACCGACACTATCATGGTAGAGCCTTTCATGATGCCCCAACTATCTCACTCAAGTGGAAGAGTCTCGCCCGCTTCTGCCGTGCGAGGGACGGTATTGTTGTGAGATATCACGAAAGAAGGGATCATTGTCATGGTAATGTACCATTATAAACCCTACGCTACTCACATGGTTATGAGATGCCGGCGTATTCCTTTGAATGCTCCGGGGCTGCTCCTGCGTTAGACACGCTCCCAAAACATGCATATTAGGCCTATATGTAAATCAATAAAATCATTCATTAAGATTTATGTCTAAAATAAACATTCATCATTCATTGATCCCCTATTAAACATTATTAGCCAAGAATCAAAGGCCCTTTAGTCGCCAACATCATAAATTGATAAACCATGAGATTCACTTAAAACCATAAATCATTCTTCAACACGGGCATTGCCCAATACTTTACCATGTTTACAATACTAAATTCATTCAAAACATGCTTATAAACATGGGTAACTCGAAAAACATGCTTTTCATCATTAAAAGTTCATAAATCATAGGGCCCACACATACTTTAAGATCATGCATATAACTTGTAAATCATCAAATCATGTTAGGTATTTTAATAAATACATATTTCAAATCATAGATCACGATGGATTTGTAAATATCAACAATTGAAGTGTAGATCATAAATTTATTCATCTTAGATCATGCATAATTAGGCTTAATCGGTAGAATTCAAAATCAATTATTTTATAATAAAAATAGTGGTAAAACTGATAAAATCCATAAAATATGACACATAAACGCAAATTATAATAACCCATTAGTAAATCATTAGATTTTCACAAAATTGAATTCAAAACCTCATGAGATTTTTGATAGATTTTCATAAATTAATAGGGAATGAGCATGGGTGTGAACGGAAACACCCATTCATAACCCTACATACCTGGGTAAGATTAGATTCTAGAGTTCCTTGAATGCCTAATGGAGAATCGATTGGGAAAAGCTTAAAACTATGCTTGATCTCTCTAAAATCCTCTTAATTTGCATGCATGGGAATGTATTATGCACGAGGGACTTAACCTATCTTATCATGCCTATAAATATACATAAAACGACGTAGTTTAGGACCCTAGAGCATAGAAAGGTCGAAAATACCCTTAATGAAATTTTTCTGAAAAACTTATCTGGGTGAACCAACGAGCGATCCCACGAGTCGTTGCATAATACCACGAATCATGGTATTGAGTCTTTGGATCCACTGCCTCAATCCATACTTTCAAATTCTTCCAACGACTCTACAGGACGAGTTGTTTCTCCAAACGACGGGTTGTTAGTTTGACCGTTTCCAGCCCCTTCACAAACCTGAACTTCCCTTACCACGAGCCTCACCACAACTCGTGGTTGCTTCCAACGAGTCGTGGTATCAATCTGTTACATCCACTGGAAAATCTAGCAACCTATACCCCGTATGTTGACCACGGGTCGTCACTTCTCACCACGAGTCATTGGATGAACCGTAGTATCTCCAACTGCCAAAGTCCAATTCTTCCCATGACTTCTAACAATGACCCGTGGTTTCCAACCACGAGTAGTTCCATCACCCCTCAAGCCCTCTTTTACCCAATTTTTCAGCCTACTTCAAAGTTTGATCCCATATTTTAATCTTAGGCACTTTTGCGGTATTAAAATATCTCTCCCTTGGGAACATTCATCCTTGAATGTAGGAAATAAGCAGAAAAAAAAGACATGCAATCCTTACACCCGCATACTGATCATTTAAACCGAAAACTAACGGAATGATTACCTCCGATTCATATCACATAGTTGAACTGATTTCATGCTTCACATACACATCCATACACATAAAAGAAACTTGAACACACGATTTGAACATGAAAACTAAGTAGAGATATAAGGCAAAAATGATACCTCAAGCTAACATTGAGCTAGTAGAAAATAAATATGGGTGTCTAGCCATCATATCCGCTTCGGCTTCCCACGTGGCTCTTTCAACATGCTGATTCCTCCATAATACTTTGACTAAAGCTATTTCCTGATTCCTTAGCCTCCGAACCTGACAATCCAATATTTCCACCAGAATCTCCTCATAGCTAAGGCTATCCTTTACACCAACACTGTCCACCGAGACTACTAGAGCTGGATCTCCCAAACATTTCTTCAAAAGCGATACAGGAAACATAGGATGCACGGAAGATAATTCGGAGGGAAACTCCAACTCGTATACCACCTTAGAAACCCGTCTAACAACCCGGTAGGGGCCAACATAACAAGGGCTAAGTTTTCCTTTCTTTCCAAACCGCATCACTCCCTTCATGGGAGATACCTTTAGATACACCCAATCATCAACTCCAAATTCTAATTCTCTTCTTCTCACATCCGCATAGGACTTTTGATGACTCTGGGCAGTTTTTAACCTTTCTCTTATCAACTGAACCTTCTTCATTACCTCATGAACCGAATCCGGCCCTATCATCGCTGCCTCACCAATGTCAAACCATCCGATAGGCGATCTACATCTCCACCCATAAAGAGCCTCGAACGATTCCATTTGGATTCTGGAGTGATAATTGTTATTGTAAGCAACTCAATCAGGGGAAAGTGATCATCCCAGCTACCTTTGAAGTCCATTATACATGCTCCCAACATGTCTTCGAGAGACTGAATTGTCCGCTCCACTTGACTATCCGTTTGCGGATGAAGTGTTGTGCTGAGTTTTACCTGAGTCCCAAGCCCTTTTTGGAATGACCTCAAAAACTAAGAGGTGAATTGAGTACCTCGGTCTAAAATGATGGACAAGGGCACTCCATGCAATTGAACCAACTCCTAGATATATATCTTGGCGTAATCCTCCGCTTAGTTCGTGGTTTCCACCGATAGAAAATGTGCAGCCTTGGTCAACTTGTCTACCACAACCTAAATGGAATCATATTGTCGGCGAGTACGAGGTAATCTTGTTATGAAATACATACAAATTTCTTCCTACTTCTAAGTAGGAAGGATGATATCCTGAAGTACTCCTCCCGGCCGTTGATGCTCAACCTTTACTTGCTACAGTTCAAACACTTGGCTATGAAATCTGCAATATCCTTTTTCACGTCGTTCCACCAATAGATTTCCCGTAGGTCACGGTACATCTTGGTGGCACCCTAATGGATAGAATACCTAAATCCATGAGCCTTATGCAACATCAAACTCCTCAAATCATCGATATCCAGAAGACACAGGCGACCCTGGTACCAAAGCACACCATCTACCCCTTTGGGGAAGACCTCTACCTTCTGATCTGAAAATATTCCTCCAGCATCACCAAGCTAGGATCCTCATACTGTCTAGCCCTTATATCAATCACGAAGAAAGATTCTAATTCGTCCCAAACTACCACACCATCATCGGTTGAGTCGACCAAAAGAACTCCTACAATTGCTTTCAAGAATTCTGAGGTGCCCAACCCCTGAGTCTCTATCCTTTATTCTAAAGATCATGAAAAATATGCAATGCGATTGTATCCACCAAAAATTCATCTGAAATTCTCTGGTCACAATCCAAATACGCATTCCAATCTTGAAACCCACTCTAGAATGGTTGGAACCATCAAGTTACCCACATAAGGTTGCTTGACCCTTGAATTTACCATGGTCACATCTAGCTTCCTCAAAACTTATAAATTCCACCCAAGGTTCAAATCACTCTTGAATTGCCTCATAATCCATGCAAACTACCCAACTAAATCATAACTCATCATCCGGAAAAAATCAAACTTTCAAAATCCAAATTCGAGCTTGACCATCTGGAATGTCAACTTTGGTCAACCCTCAAACTTCAAACCCTTCAAAATCGAAAGTCTCACCAAATATTCATTAAACCATCTTGGAATGGGGTCTTCCATTTTCGCAAGTCATGAACAACAGAGTAATGATACGGAAAGGTTCATCCTAGGAAAATGGATCGGCAATCACAAAATGACCATGTGGGTTGCTACACTTCCAGGCTTGATTAACTGGGCTTCTTGTACTATGTCCGACATCTATGGCGGGGATAGGGAGTTATCTTGAACGTAGACATCTTAACCAGAATTTACATCATGGGGAACATCTATAGGGTCTAGAGTAAAGGAATCATGAGCACGAATCGTGTCAGAAGTCTAAGCTTGACATATACCTGATATAGCACCTTCTTATGAACTAGTAGAACAAATCTTAGGGACTGAGTTCATAAGACTGAGTATGCCAAGAGACATGAGTTCACATACATAACGAGGGTCATGATGTGAATTCGAATGGGTAATATTGGGATCACAGACGGATTGAGTTTCCTGTCATCTTAGGATTCTGAACGTAAGCGTGAGTCGAGCATAGCATCGAGTGATACATAAGGGAACATCTAAAGAAAAAAGGAGGGACTACCCCCGAATGCTATCCATATCACTTCCTTACTAGAAAATTCAAGACATGACTGGGCCCTCAACTTACCATTTCCTCACCTCCCATGTGATAAATCTCATCTTAAAATGCTCAAAGGGAATTGTTCCTCTTACCGTAGTCCCGGAACTAACATCATGATATGTGCAAGGGAATAACTTATAACATACCTGAGACTACATATGAGGTTGACCGCCACTCGCTCTTGATAACCTATGCTGCTGAGATGGGCAATTTGCTAGAGTTGATGGAGGAAGATTCGAAGCACGACCCTTCTGACCATCTCTCTTAGCTGAAGCGCAATCCCTATGTTTATGACCGAGTTGGCCACAATAAAAGCAAACATATGAATATGCCAAGAACCTTCCTCGGTGGTGCTTCCTACAACATCCACAATTTGGGTAAGTAATCTCCCTCATGGGGGGCTTGTATCCCCGAGCTTAGACTAGAGACTTTTGACGGGTTTGAGAGTTACTCCCACAACTTGACCTTTGTTGGGACCTCTTAAGGGTTCTGGACCTGGGCCTCTTGTTTTCCCTCTTGTTTCTGCTACACTCCTCAACCACACTTGAGTCACCAACCTACAGCGGGCTCTTCTTCATGAGTCCTTGAATCCTAGTTGCTGTTACCTCCCCGGTAATGTTCACTGGTGTGATAGCCTGCTGGTTAGGCTAGGTGATCATAACTCGCATCAACAATCTGAGAGCCGCTTTGAGCTCCACATTAGTAACTTGCATCGAATCCATTGGAGCTGATGGCGCTGGCTGACTCCCATTGATTTTCTGAGAAGGCATGATTTTGCACACGCGTATAGAAAGAGTTACAAGAATAGGGAGACTTTTCATCGCACGACATAGATCATGCAAGAAGGGAACATTTCCTAAATGTATCATAACCTTTTCTTCATAAGTGTGGCGCGCTTCACACCCATGAAAAATACTCTACTTAATGCGACTTTCAAACACCCTAGGACACTTAAAGCCTATTTCTCTGATGCCAAGTGTTACACCCCGTAAATTCTTGACATGTAGATGGCCTATTTGCATGTTGGTTAAGAGTTTTTTTGAATGCCATACATGCTAGGAAAAGGCCCGGGGAAAGACCGGATAAGAGACTCATCGAACCATCGCGGGAGGAGCCGGGGTAGAGCCTCTCCGCGATGGCAACGTGCCAAGGAGGGAGGGCCTCCGTGATGGCAGCGTGTCACGGAGGCCCTGTCCAGGCCCAAGTATATAAGCCCTCACTTTGGTTTTTAATGTTAATTTCATATAATTTCCATATAACAAACCAGAAAACAGAGGGAACGAAGTGAATTGATGAAATTCCTTTCGTTTACACTATTAAATGTGGTCCAAACTCAAATTAACTCAAGATACCGAGGTATTAAGCAGCAAGGAGCATTCCTACGGATTTAGTTTCGTGAAATTCGGCCGGAGAATCGTCGTGTTACCAAGTTAAGGTAAGTGGAATTGCTCCAAATTAGTGTCAATATACTCCTAGCCCTAAAGTGAGTATTTCTCCCTTCTGG
>JACEIK010015704.1:0-17862 GCA_018107945.1 Datura stramonium | reverse complement strand
AGGTGGCTATAGGCCCAGTCGGCCGGAGGCTGTGTTTACAGCCGTTATATAGCCCATTGTTTCCAGAAATCAGAAATAGAGCTAGCCAGGCACCAGATGTTCTTAGGCTCACCAGTTAGCAGTCCAGGTCCTGCTAGGGCACCAGGTGCCAGTCATACCCCCCCCCCCCAAGGTGGGGCGTGACAGCTGAATCGCGTAATAATGAAGTTTTTCACCCATCACGACTCGTGACACGAGTCATAGGAAGACCCCACAACTCATCCCCTAGAACCGTGCTTAAGAAAATTAAGAAACTTACCTAGGGACCTATGAATGCATCTTACGACTCGTACCGTGTGGGTACGGTTCGTATGATGACTCGTAGGTCGTTCCTTTGAATTACTTCTCTAATTCTCACCATGACTGTTTCTACGACTTGTAGGATGCTGTCACGAGTCATACTGAGAGCCGTAGCAACTTCCTTTTCATTTTTCAGCCTCCTATTTTTATTTTCCCTGCACACTTAGCACACATTAGTTCAATAACTTGGGTTGCCTCCCAAGAAGCGCTTGATTTTACGTCGCAGCACGACGCAGGTGGCTCGGTTACTCAGTTTCACAACGCCACCACTTGGGTTACCTCCCAAGAAACGCCTAATTTAACATTGCGGCACGACGCAAGTCTCTTGACTACTCAAAATTTGTCAAGTGACTCATATTCATCCTCCAATGTTGAGATTACATTGTACTCCCTGGGTTGCTGCACAGATATTGAAAGTGACCTCTTCTTTGTTTACTATAAACTTCAATAGGCCAACCTCCACATCTAATAGGGCCCTCCCAGTTTCAAGGAATGGTCACCCCAAAATGGTGGTGACCTTATAATCAACCTCACTATCCAAAATCACAAAGTCTGCTGGGAATATAAATTTGTCTACCTTGACAAGCACATCGAATAGGATCTCCATTGGCTTTTTAACAGTTCTATCGGCCATCTGCATAGTGGTCGATGTGGGGGCTCCCAAGCTTAATTTCTTGAAGACTGCCAAGGGAATCAAGTTGATGCTTGCTCCCAGATCACAAAGTGCCCTTGCAAACTCGATACTGCCAATTGTGCATGGTATAGTGAAAGCACCTAGGTCTTCCTTCTTTTGAGCCAAGACCCATGTAGCTATGGAACTACAATGATGTATATTATCTATCGGCTCATAGCTCACAGATCTCTTCTTAGTCACCAATTCCTTCATAAACTTCGCATATCCCCGCATTTGCTCCAATGCATCTACCAATGGTATGTTCACAGATAGTTTTTTAAGCATCGAAAGGAATTTTTGGAACTTACCATTTTTTGCCTTCTTCGTCATTCTTTGAGGGAACAGTGGTGGTGGTCGTGGGATAGCTCTATGAACTTAGGTTGCTCCTTGATCAATGTCTGGTTCCTTCTCCTCTATCGGGGCCTATGGAAACTCAATGCTTTCCCTCTCATCGCCCTTATAACTTTCCTCAATAATGCTCTCTTTCTTCCGTTCAACTATAACTAGAAAAGAGGGGTCAATTGTGGTCTTACCACTCCTAGTCATCACCGCCATGCAATGGCCATTGTTCTTTGGGTTTTGTACGGTGTTGCTAGGTAGTGTACCCTTTTGTCTAGGGTTCATTGATGCTGACAGTTTCCCAAGTTGATGTTCGATTAGCTTGATGGTTGTAGCATGAGATTCCACTTTTTGACCCATACTTGATATGTCACTTTGGATCTCCTTCAATTGATCATCAGTGGACCTCACCTTTTTGAGCATTTAGGCCATCATGCTCTCCAACTTAGACTACCCAACCTCCCCTTCTCATGCATTAGGAGGCACATAAACTCCATCCCGGTCATTGCGATATCCTTCGTTTCTTCTCCATTCACCATCTCGCTCACGACTGTGGTTTCTATCTCTATATCCGTTTCGATTGTAGTTGTCTCTATATTGGTCCCGACCTCGGTTTTTAGAAACTTGGCACCAATTATCTTGTCTAGACACTTGGGTGTTGGCTAGGAAACACCCACTTGCCTATCCAGGAAATTTGCCTCTTCCTAGAAAACTGAGTGATCTTCTCCAGGCTCCATTCTTTGAGTTCCCACTGCATTTACCTTTTTGGCTCCTCCCATGATGTTCTTTGTAAGAAAATCCAGCGATGTATGCATGTGAGCCAACTCTTGGTCGCGTTCTTCTTCCTTCCTTTGTTGGTCTGCAGTCAAACCAACAACATATGTACCGACCGCTGCATCAGCCTCCCTCGTGTGCCATACCCTGTTCGTCTTGGTCACCCTATCAAGGATAGTAAAAGCTTGCTCCCATTTGTGACTCATCAATGCTCCTCCTTCCGCTATGTCCGCTATATCTTTGGTGCTATTATTCAAAGACCTGTAAAAAATTTCCAACAAACTATCATCTGGGATCTTATGGTTCGGAAACTTTGTCAACTTCTTTTTGAACCTCAACCAGGTTTCATGAAGTGCCTCTATCTTGTTTGTTGGAAGTTCTAGCTCTCGTACTTTAGCTGCAACATTCTATAAGGGGGAAAGAATCTCTTCGAGAAGGCCTGTTTGATTTCCCTCCAGTTGGTTATGGAGTTGTTGGGCAACTTTGATAACCATAAAGTGGCTTCCCCTGATAGAGAGAAGGGGAAAAGTCTGAGTCGTATGGCATCCTGGCTTACTCCGGGCAACCTGTACGCCTTGCATATTCCTACGAAGTTCATCAAGTGCAGGTTGGCGTCATCTGTTATATGACCACCGAACAACCCTTTTATGTTTAGAAATTGGATCATGGTGCTCGTGATATCAAATTTCGCCCCAGGGGGCCGTGGTGGTGGAACAATTGCTCCAGTAAATCCAACATCATCAATGTTTGGGTCCTCATCATCGAAGAATTGAGGGGCAAGTCTATAACCTCTGTTTCCCCTCCCGTGTCGATCAGCATTCACTACTTCTTCTCTAACGTATTTCGCATCCTGAAGTGTAGCTTGCCGAGCTAACTCGGCTTGCCTAACTTCTTCAGCTATACGGGCATCTCTTGGATCCTGGTTTTCCATCCTATGCAGTGTTCGTTCAGTCTGGATTCAATGGAATAAGGGGATCTCCACTAATCTGAGTGCTTGGCATTCACCGGAAAACAACCTGTGGGTATCAAAAAAAATAAAACATAATTAAGGAATTAACTACCAAAAAGTTAAATACGAGCAAATAATCAAGTCTTAACCGTATTCCCCCGTCAATGGCGCCACTTTTTGATAATGCTCAAACCATACCTCCTACTGAAGTATGAATCGAACGTTGTCAATAAAGAACCAAACGAAGAGGTTGGGGTCAAACCCACAGTGAATAGGGAAGAGCTAAACTAAAGCCGGTAACTGAACTTGTAAGGTAGTTACTCCAAAAAAATGGGGGGTTTTAAAGAAAACAATAATTAAAAACACAGTTAAAGCTTTAGTTGAAATCAAGATTAAAATATAACTAGGGTTTTGTGTTCCCCATGGGTTCATAAATGCTTTGGGTATACATACGTGCTCATCACCAATGCTTACCCGTAGAACTGATACTTAGGTTCATTCAAACGACCGACCAGTCCCTATTGAATGACTATACTAAATCACTCGACCAGTTCTCATAAGTGATTGCAATTTAATCATTATCAATATGTTCCAAATTTAACTATCCTGCGATCACAACTCAAGTTAATATAATGATCATCAAGATCAAGGCTTTGTTGTAGTTCTCTTTTCCTAATCGCTACCTCTTAGACCTAAGAAAGTAAAGAATTTAGGCATTTCCTAACGTTGTACACCGTTAAGAAATGTTTAAGCATGAAGAGAATACAATACAAGTGTTTTGCATTGGTTTTGAATAACTTTTATGTAACCCTAGCTTGTTAATCCATCATGGTTCCCACAACCCTAGCTATGTAGGTTTTAGCCTCTCATAGTTGCAAGATTGTGATTTGTTTGCATAATTAAATACATAAATCAGTACTTACAATCGTAGATGAGAGAAAAACTTCGTTGATTAAATTCGGAATTTATCAATAACAATTCACAAGATCAAGAAGACAATCAAGAAAAGGTTGATCACAATTTAATCAACTCAATTCTATGTTCTCTTGTGAAAACTAACAATGTATGATGTAATCTCCTCTTCTCTCATAAAAATAATACATAAAATATATTTATATAGAAATAAAAATCCTTTTCCTAAGCTAACAGGGTAAACTTCCATATTTGCTGCCACTCGATCCACGACCAAACCTACGACCCATAATAGGATTGTACGGGTCGTACCTACTATCCCTAGGTCTTTAGTTTGCTGAAATCTAGCTAAGTGTTGGGCCTTGGTACGACTCATACCAACTTCCTACAAGTCGTACTGAGCTTCCATAGTTTAACTCTGAAGACTCTGAATTTTTCTGAAGTTTTTCATGAGTGTGTTGATACGACTTGTACCTTGCCTTCACGACTCATACTGTAGTCATCCATTCCTAGAGTCAGCCTTTGTGCATGTTCTCTGAATATTTCCATGACTTGAATTTATGGCTCGTACCATGATCATACAACTCGTACTATGAATCGTGAATTGCATCTTTCTCAACTCATCCTTCTGAATATTTTCACGAGTCTTAGCATGATCCGTACCATTAATGGACGGCTCGTACGGAGACTGTCATTTTGGCTTAATTTTTTCTATTTTAAGCTTCTTTTGCACAATCTTACTCCAACACCTAAGTTTACCTGAAAACACAAGAAAAGTACCTCATATGCATATAAAAATACCTAAGTCCATGCTATTTTCTTTAGTTTTGAGCGTAGAAAGTACTGTAAATTCACAGCATATCATTTAGCTGGCTACTATAGGAGGTTCGTAGAGGGATTTTCATCCACTGCAGCACCGTTGACTAAGTTGACCCACTAGAAGGTCAAATTTCAGTGGTCGGATGCTTGTGAGAAGAGTTTTCAATAGTTAAAGACTTGACTCACTTCAGCCCCAATGTTGACCCTACCAGAGGCATGGATGGTTTTGTTGTGTATGATGATGCCTCTAGGGTTAGCTTTGGTTGTGTGTTGATGCATCTGGTAAGGTCCTTGTGCATGCCTCTAGACAACTTAAGACTCATGAGAAGAATTACCCGATGCTAGACCTAGAGTTGGCAGCCATGGTGTTTGATTTGAAGATTTGAGACACGATTTGTATGGGGTGCATATGGATGTATTCATGGACCATAAGAGCCTTCACTATGTGTTCACTCAGAAGGACCTGATTTGTGGCAACGGAGATGGCTAGAGCTTCTGAAGGACTATGACATGAGTGTCCTTTATCATCTGGGCAAGGCCAATATAGTGGCAGATGCTCTTAGTAGGTTTTCTATGGAGAGTGTGTCTCTTTTGAAGGATAGGAGGAAGGAGTTGGTGAAGGATATCCATAGGCTTGCTCATTTGGGGGTTCGCCTTACAAATTTGGCGGATGGTGGTGTTATTGTACAGAATGGTTCGGAATCTTCATTGGTAATGGAAGTCAAAGCTATGCAAGATGAGGATCCTATCCAAGTGAAGTTGAAAGAAGCAGTCCGGAATCAAAAAGTATAGATTTTATCCCAAGGGGGAGATGGTGTACTCCGATATTGATGTGTTGTAATTTATAGCACTTTCGACGCTTAAAATTGAGAAAATAGCATAGACTTAGGTATGTTTTTATGGATATGAGGTACTTTTACTTTGATTTCAGGGAAACTAAGTGTTTGAGAAAGAATGTGCAAAAGAAGCCTAAAAATGCAGAAAAGCAGCCAAGTACAAGTCTCTATACGAGTTGTACCTTGATTATACGAATCGTACTAAGAACCATGGTGAAAGTCAAAAGGCCAAATTAAGAGGAAGGCAGCATACGACTTTCAGAAAAAGCCATACCAGGATGGTACGATCCCTAAGTGGAATCGTGGAATTGTTCAAAGAAAATTGCACAAAGGCAGTCTCTTGGTATGAATGGACTCACGGATCATAGCATCAACATATGACCCGTATCATGAGCTATGGTGAACTTAAAAGATTTTTCAATACTTGGCAGAACTTTAGACACAACAAATAGTATGAGTCATAGGAGGAAGGTACGAGGCATACCACAACACTCATGAAAAATTTCAGAAGATGTCAGAGTTCGCAAGGCCAAACCACGGAAGCATTGTACGAATCGTAGGACTATGGTACGAGTCGTACCATCCTTCCAACACTTAGATAAATCTGGAGTAGCCAAGGATGTATGAGAAGCAAGTATGACCCATAGAATCCTGCTATAGGTCATAGGTCCAGTCGTGACAAAGTCGGCACCAAATGTGGATAATTCCTTGTTAGCTTAGGAAAAGGTTTCTAATCTTTGTATACATAGCTTTTATGTTTTATTTAAGTCAAAGAACATAGAAACAAAGTAGTAGACGTGTGAAGAATGTTATTTGTGAATTTTTATCAAGTTTTGAAGAGCAATTCTTGGGATCAAATTCTTGATTTCATCCATTGTTCTTGAGATTGTTCTTTGATATTCAAATCTTTTTTTCTTCCAATTATTGCTGTAATTATTTAATTACGTGTTTGTTTATTAATGCAAATTGTAATCTTACAACCACGAGAGGCTAAAACCTCTACAACTAGAGATTGTGGGAACCATGATGGATTAACGAAATAGGGTTACAAAAAAGTGATTCAAAACCAATGCTAAACGCTTGTATTATATTCTCTTCATCTTTAAATGTTTCTTAACGGTGTACAACAATAGGACTTTCCCATATTGTCTACTTGCTTGAACTTAGAGAAATAGAGATTAGGAAAAGAAAATTAGAACGAATCCATGGTCTTTATGATCATTTTATTAACTTGAGCTATTGTTGCGGGAAAGTTAAATTAGGAACATGTTAATAACAGTTAGATTGAAATCGCTCATGAGACCTGACCCGGTGATTGAGTATAGTCATCCAATAGGGACAAACCAGTTGTTTGGATGAACCCTAGTTATCAGTTCTACAAGTAAGCATTGGGATTGATCACGTGTGTATACCCGAAGTAGTTATGAACCCATAGGGAACACTTACTCTAGTTGTTTAAATCACGAATATAATCTTGTTTTAATA
The DNA here is from genome assembly GCA_018107945.1 of Datura stramonium. Lineage (NCBI taxonomy): Eukaryota > Viridiplantae > Streptophyta > Magnoliopsida > Solanales > Solanaceae > Datura > Datura stramonium. Next base: position 10,736 of record JACEIK010015704.1, on the reverse strand, counting down.
TTGTTTTCTTTAAAACCCCAAATTTGGAGATAACTCACCAACAAGTTCAATTATCGGTATAAGTCTAGATCTTAGCCTATTTCCTATGGGTTTGACCCCAACCTCTTATTTGGGTTCTTTATTGACAATGTCCACTCCATACTTTGTCAGAAAGTGTGAGTTTGAGAGATATCAAAAAGTTGCGCCGCTGCCGAGGAATACGGTTAAGATTAGATTAATTGCTTGTATTTGACTTGTGGTTGTTATTTTCCTATTTACATTTTCTTTGTTTTTCTTTTGTGATTCATTCAGGCCAGCACCAAAGGAGCTACCTTTCCGAACACCCAGATGAAATACAAAAGGCTGCTAGTGCCTGTGGGAGAAATAATGAATATTGACACACTAGCAGATGTCTTGATGAACCATAAAGGAGATGGGGTATTGGGCTACACGGAGCTGGTGAATGCCCTAGATAGAATGGGGTCATATAACTTCAGACCAAAGAAGTTAGACCTTGATTTAAAGAACCGTTTGACTCTGCCAGAAAAGCCATCAGTAGAGGAACCACCAGTCCATGAATTGAAGGCACTACCTCCCCATCTTAAATACGTATTCTTAGGTGAAGACAACACTTTGCCAGTGATTATTGCAGTAGATTTGATAGACTGGCAAGTAGAAGCTTTGGTCAAAGTATTAAAAAGGAAATTTGTTGGACCACAGTTGATATCATCAGGATCCCTTCAGGTATATGTACTCACAAAGTCCAGCTTGAGCCAAACTGCACCGCAAGTAAAGAGCATCAGCGATGCCGAAACCCACAAATACAAGAAGTAGTGAAAAAGGAGATTATCAAGTGTCTAGATGCTGGTGTAGTCCACCCTACTGCAGATAGCAAGTGGGTAAGTCCAATATAGTGTGTGCCAAAGAAAGGTGGGATCACAGTTGTACTTAATTAGAAGAATGAGTTGATAACAACACGACCAGTCACAAGATGGCGTGTACGCATGGATTATAGGAAGCTCCACCACTGGACCCAGAAGGACCACTTTCCAATGTCATTCATGCATCAGATGCTTGACAGATTGGCAGGTAGAGGCTGGTACTATTTTCTCGATGGCTGCTCGGGGTACAATCAGATTAGTATAGCCCTGGAAGATCAAGAAAATACTACCTTCACCTGCCCGTGTGGAACATTTTCTTTCAAAAGAATGTTGTCTGGATTGTGCAATGCACCGGCCACATTCTAGCACTGCATGATGTCGATATTCTCAGATATGGTGGAGGACACCATTGAGGTATTCATGGAAAACTTCTCAATTGTGGGTGAATCATTCAAATCTTGCTTCAAACACTTAGGCAAAGTGTTGAATAGATGCGAAGAAACTAATTTGGTCCTAAGTTGGTAAAAATGTCATTTTATGATCAAGGAAGGAATAGTGTTGGGTCACAAAATCTCTAGAAATGGGATTACAGACATATAAAAACTAGTGTTATTGCGGCTACACCTCCAATTTTGTCAGGTATACTATGAAGAATAGCATGGATCGATAGGAAATACCATTTTGGCCTGTACTTAAATAACTATAAGCCAACCCTTCGAGATGTTTCGATGCTTGCTTCTCAAATAGGATTGAATCTAAGATGAAAGCTTGCTTACGTTATGGAAGAAAGACATGTATATGTGATATTAGCTATTGACTAGTGCTAGTTATATATGAAATGAACTAAAGATATATTTTACTACTCTAGGGGATTCTAATAGACTAGAAGTCCTTCCGGCCACTTCTGACTGTGAATTGAATGAATAAAGGAGGCGGACAAGGTGAAAATTAAAGTTATAGCAGGTTTTCCACCACCCATTTTTGTAAAAGGGATCAGAAGCTTTTTAGGGCATGTAGGATTCTATAGGAGGTTTATCAAGGACTTTTCAAAGATTGCACAATCATTGTGAAAATTTCTTGAGAAGGAGGTAAAGTTCATATTTGATGAGGCATGTCTAAAGGCTTTTGAGTGCTTGAAAGAGAAACTCACCACTGCTTCCATTATCATAGCTCCATATTAGTCTCTTCCATTTGAAGTAATGTGTGATGCTAAAGGGGTTGCTCTCAGTGTTGTCTTGGGCTGACGGAGAGCAAAGATTTTTCATCCTATCTATTACGCTAGTAAAATGCTCAACACAGCCCAAAAGAACTACACTGTCATAAAATAGGAGCTACTAGCAGTGGTCTTTGCATTCGAGAAGTTTCGAGCATACTTGATTGGAACTAAGGTGATCGTCTATACAGACCATGCCTCTTTGAGATACCTAATGTATAAAAAGGATACTAAACCTAGGTTGATTAGGTGGTTTTGTTGCTTCAAGATTTCAAGTTTGAGGTCAAAGATCAGAAAGGAACTGAAAATTAGGTAGATGATCACTTATCCAGACTAGAGTCTGAGGCTACGGCAAGAGAGGATATTGATATCTATGACGCTTTCCCAAACGAGTAGGTACTAGCTGCATCTTAAGACTTGATTCCCTGGTTCGCTGACTTTGCAAATTATTTGTCAGTGACATGATCCCAGTAGACATGACTCCCCAACAAAAGAAGAAGTTCTTATTCGATGCCAAAAGATACTATTAGGATAAACCATACTTATTTCTCATTAGTGAAGATGCGATCATTTGTAGGTGTGTGCCAGAGGTAGAAATGTTGAGCATTCTGGAGGCCTGTCACTCATCCCCAGTTAGGGGTCATCATAGTGGTATCCGAACTGCACAAGAAATCCTATCATGTGGGTATTATTGGCTCTTGATTCACCAAGATGCCTATGATTATGCCACGGCATGTGATCAATGTCAAAGACAGGGCGGCATTACCCGCAAGCATGAGTTACCATTGACCCCTAGTTTGAAACTTGAGTTATTTGATGTATGGGGTATATACTTCATGAGTCCATTTGTTAGCTCATATGGGATGAAATACATCTTGGTGGCAGTGGATTATGTCTCCAAATGGGTGGAGGCTATTGCACTACCTAACAATGAAGGCAAAAGTGTCACATTATTTTTGCGGAAGCACATATTCGCTAGATTTGGTACTCCCAGAGGAAGCATCAGTGATGGTGGATCTCACTTTTGTAACCACCTCTTTAGAACCCTGTTTGAGCAATATGGCATCAAGCATAAGGTGGCAACACCTTACCATCCTCAGTCAAGTAGGCAAGTAGAAGTTTCAAACAGGGGATAAAGACCATTCTTGCCAAAACAGTCAATACTAATCGAATAGATTGGTCTAAGAAGCTCGATGATGTGTTGTAGGCCTATCAAATAGCTTATAAGACCCTCATTGGTTCATCTCCATATAAGTTGGTCTATGGAAAATCATGTCATATGTTGGTTGAATTAGAGCATAAGGCACTATGGGATCTAAAAAAGCTGAACTTAAACTTGAATGAAGCAGCCAAGTTGAGACTTGACCAGCTCAATGAGTTCGACGAATTTTGACTTACGTATTATGAGAGTGCATCCATTTATAAAGAAAGAATGAAGAATTATCATGATAAGAAGATTGAAAAAAGGGAGTTCATCACTGGTGATTTGGTCCTACTGTTCAACTCAAGGCTTTGTTTGCATCCTAGAAAATTGAAATCTAGATGGATGGGACCATATAGAGTGGTGAATGTGTCCCCACATGGTGCAGTGGAACTTGATAACAAAGATGGAAAAAGGTCAAGGTGAACCGGCAAAGAATAAAGTTATATCTAAGAGATACGGAGGAAATAAGAGGAATCGAGGCGTTGTACCTTGATGATGCCTGAAGAACCACAAGAGTTACATCATGTCGCGATGTTAAATTAGGCGTTGTATGGGAGGTAACCCATGGATGGTGAAGTCTGAGTAGCTGCAGGTATGTTCCCTTCCCTCTGCTTTACACCCTATGCTTCAGGGATGAAGCAAGCTTTTTAAAAAGGGGAGGGGGTGTACTTGTAATTTCTGGATTTTTGATTTGTCCGAGGTTTTTCTTGTCATTTTTCTTTTTCCTCGGGCATGCTATCTAGTAGAACCAGCATTCTTAGAATTTTATTTTTGTGATTTTTGTTTAATTAGAAAGTAGCTTAGGAATACTCAGCCAATAAATTGCACTAGTTTTGAATTTGTAAAAGTTGACCCTGTTTTAACATTTTTGATGATTAGCGATGTACTTGTGATTACAAGCATAATTTCTATGGATATTTTATGTAATTTAGTATATTATCATGAATAATTTTTTTAAGCCATACATAAATCGGAAAGGTATAGTGAATGAAAGACATGTACCATGAGTGAGTGACGTCTGATACATAGTTCGATATTGCATAGAGGATTTAGAAATTTCTCAGTTGGTCTTTACATAGGTTTTAGGATGGTTGGTTAGGAAAAGATCATAGGCCATTTTTGTTTAACCCATATTTAGCTTACATAAACCTACAAAAATTGAAATGATTCCCTTGATCCCAATTTTGAGCTTTAAATAGACCATTTTTCTTTGATTAACCAATTAACCATATCCATTTTTTACAATGAACATGTTTGGCCCTGGCCCCTCCTTGGACATTGTGAACCTAAACATAGGCAAAATGCCTAAGTTAAGGGTGTCTAGAGTAGGGGTGCATAAATCTTGAGAAGGTGAAAAAGGAAAAGAAAAGAAAAAGGTGAAAAATGAGGTGTGGTGTAACAAAAGAAAAAGAAAAGGAAAAGAAAAATTGAAAAAGAAAATACAAAAAGATAAAGATCCATAAAAGTTTGAAGAAACACACCATACTCATACAAGTGCATAAAGAATGGTGAAAAGGGAGGAAAAAGTGGAAAAAACAAAAAGGGTGAAAAAGTGAAAAAATGTAGCCATATGTAGTGCCAAGGAAGCGTTTAGTCACTTAAAAAGATCCCATATCTACCATACCCAGCCCAAAATCCTACATTACAGGCCAAAGTAATTTCTATAGTGATCCTAGCCTGATAATCTAATAAATCGAAGTAGAGAAAATAAGGGCAACCCTATGGTATCCGATATGCAGTATTTGGAACTTCTTTGTGAGAGTGAGAGTCTAACTTGATCAGTCCCATGTTTCATATTTTACTATATCTGTGAGTGGGGGACTTCATTTGCTGTGAGGCTACATGGTTTGTGTTTAACTCTACTAGTTGTTTGTGTAAAAAGCATTGGTGATGACTTGACTATCTGTTAATAGCTAGATGACATATCTTGATCCCTATTTATCATGTTTTGTGGTTGGTTGTAGTGCATGTGCTGATTTGGTTCATGAGAAAAAGGGTCAAAAGCTTTTTGAGTTTATAGTGCAAGTTTGGTTGGTGTTTGTTGTAGTATCCTAGGTTTATTTTCTAGTTAACGTCATGTTTAGTTTTTATTTTCTTTGCCTGAGGACATGCAAAAGTTTTAAGTTGAGGGTGTTGATGTGCTATGAGTTTATAGCACTTTTGATGCTTAAAACTAAGAAAATAGCATGGTCTTAGGTATGTTTATATGGATATGAGGCACTTTTACTTTGATTTCAGGGAAAATAAGTGTTGGAGCAAGAATGCGCGAAACAAGGCTCAAGAACAAGTCGTACCTTGATTGTACAAGCCGTACTAAGAGCCGTGGTTAAAGTAAAAAGGCTGAATTAAGAGGAAGGCAGCATACGACTGTTAGTGCGAGCCGTACCAAGATGGTAAGAGCCATAACTGGAGTCGTGGAATTGTTCAGAGAAAATTGCATAAAGGCAGTCTCTTGGTACGGATGGACTCATGAATCGTAGGATCAACATACGACCTGTATCATGAGTTGTGGTGAACTTCATAAGATTTTCCAATACTTGGTAGAACTTCAGACACAACAAACAGTACAAGTTGTAGGAGGAAGGTACGAGGCGTACCACAACACTCGTGGAAAATTTCAGAAGATATCAGAGTTCTCAGAGACAAACCACGAAAGCATAGTATAACTCATAGGAGAGTGATATGATTCGTACCAACCTGCCAACACTTAGAAAAATCTACAGCAGCCAAGGACGTACGAGAAGCAGGTATGACTCGTACGATCCGGCTACGTGTCATAGGTCCAGTCGTGACACAATCGGCACCAAATATGAAAAATTCCCTGTTAGCTTAGGAAAAGGTTTCTAATATCTGTATAAATAAATTTTATGTTTTATTTTAGTCAGAGAATATAGAAATGTAGTAGACGTGTGAATAATATTATTTGTGAATTTTTATCAAGTTTTGGAGAGTAATTCTTGGGATCAAATTCTTGATTTCATCCATTGTTCTTGAGATTGTTCGTTAATATTCAAATCTGGTTTTGTTCCAGTTGTTGCTGTAAGTATTCAATTATGTGTTTGTCTATGAATGCAAATTGTAATCTTACAACCATGAGAGGCTAAAACCTCCACAACTAATGGTTGTGGGAACCATGGTAGATTTACGAAATAGGGTTACCCAAAAGTGATTCAAAACCAATGCTACACGCTTGTGTTGTATGCTCTTCGTCTTTAAACGTTTCTTAATGGTGTACAATGTTAGGACTTGCCCGAATTCTTTACTTTCTTGAACCTAGAGAAGTAGATATTAGGAAAATAGAATTACAATGAAGCCTTGGTCTATATGATCATTGTATTAACTTGAGTTGTGGTCGCGGGAAAGTTAAATTTGGAACATATTGATAATGGTTAGTTTGAAATCGCTCATGATACCTAACCCGGTAATTGAGTATAGTTATCCAATAGTAATGAACCAGTTGTTTGGATGAACCCTAGTTATCAGTTCTATAAGTAAGCATTGGGATTAATCAAGTGTGTATACCAAAGTAGTTATGGACCCATGGAGAACACTTACCCTAGTTGTTTGCAAATCTTGATTTAAATCATAAATATAATCTTATTTCAATATTGTTTTCTTTAAAACCCTCAATTTGGATATAACTCACCAACAATTTCAATTATCAGCATTAGTCTAGATCTTACCCTATTCTCTATGGATTCGACCCCAACCTCTTAGTTGGGTTCTTTATTGACAACATCAGCTTCATACTTTGTCAGAAAGTGTGAGGTTGAGCATTATCAGATATCAGAGCCGATTATGTGTTCCGACTATAGATGGTTTGAGAGAGAGGATGTTGAGCGAGGCTCATGGCTCTCAATACTCTATTCATCTAGGTTCCACCTAGATATATCGTGGCCTATGGAAAGTCTATTTGTTGAATGGCATGAAGAAGTACATAGCGGATTTTGTGGCTAAGTGTCCAAATTTCCAATAGGTGAAGGTTGATTTCAAAGGCAGTTGCGATGATCACTTACCTCTCATCGAGTTTGGGTACAATAATAGTTATCACTCCGGCATTCAGATGGCTCCTTTTGAGGCTCTTTATGCATGGAGATGTAGAACACCTATTAGATGGTTTATGTTAGGTGAGGCTATGTTGATAAGTCCAGATTCAGTTTATGAGGCAATGGAGAAATTTCAACTCATAAGAGAAAGGCTGAAAACAGCTCAGAGTCGTCAGAAATCTTATGTGGATGTTAGGTAAAGGGAGATTGAGTTTGAGGTTGATGATTGGGTGTTTCTGAAGGTGTCTTCCATGAAGGGAGTGATGAGGTTTAGAAAGAAAGGGAAGCATAGTCCCCGATATGTTGGTCCTTATAGGATTTTTCAGGCGAGTTGGAAAGGTGGCATATAAGTTGTAGCTACCAGCAAAGTTAACTTAGGTGCACCCAGTTTTCCATGTATCACTGTTGAAGAAATGTATTAGTGACCCGGACTTAGTTGTTCTGGTAGAGAGCATAGGTGTTTAGGTGTGAAGGATAGCCTTACCTATGAAGAAGTTCCAGTTGAGATCCTTGACTATTAGGTTCAAAAGTTGAGGAACAAGGAAGTAGCTACAACAAAGGTTTTATGGAGGAATCAGTTTATTGAGGGAGCCACGTGGGAAGTCGAAGCAGACATAATGGATAGATACCCACACCTTTTCTATTCAGGCTCAGTTCCAGCATGAGGTACCAGTTTCCTTCTTAGTTCTCTAGTCAGTTTCATGTTAAGTTTATGTCTCTAAGTTTCTTTCATGTCATTGTATGTATATTTCATGAATTCAGTTCAGTCATGTATATCAGTCTGGAGTCAGTCACTCCATCAGTTTTTAATTATAGATATTCAGTTTTGGGATTGCAGTTCTTTCCCCAGCCTTCCAGTATTCTTAATCTACATTTGATGACGAATGTTCCCAAGGGGGAGATAATGTAACACCTCAAAAGCCCCTAAGATCATATTTGAGGGTTGAATTAGAGAAAAATAGGAAAACTGCACCATAGTCACAGAACGACTAAAGGAATGAGCCGTTATTGGAAACAACGACTCATGGTATGCCTCATTATAGGCCTTCAGTCAATCCCCTCCCAGAAACAACGGACCCAACAATGAATTGTTGGTGTGTTCAATGGGTCATTCTAAGAAGTCGTTGAGTGGAGTTCAGTAAGGGGTCAAAGGTTGTTCAGAGACAACGAATGGATACCACAGCTCATTGTGTCAAGTAACGATCTGTGGTATGGACCCATTGGAAGGAGTTAGAAATTTATGCAGGCGAGAAAATGGTGAAGACGAGCGAAGTGATGAGTCATTGTTTCAGATAAAGACTCATCCTATTCAATCCTTGGCTAGAGCATCAATAGAGTACCAAACGTACTTCGGAATCAATGGATGGATCCAACGAGCCATTGAGTCCAGTAACGACTCATTGGAAGGGTCGTTGTAGCTAGAAGTTAGGTTTTTCATGCGAATTCTTGGGGGTAGTTTTGTAAATTCCCAAGCTCCTAACTCTTTAATGACATCATTTGGAGCCTTGTAATGAGTATTTTAAGAGGGTTTAACCTAGACTAAGTCATTATTCTCCCATGCATGCATTGAATTGAAATCCTCTCCAAGATCAAACTAGAATTCCTCCTCAATTTCTTCCTCAATTCTCTTGGGCTTTCAAGATCAGTTTGGAGATCAATTCACCCAGGTATGTAGGTTCATGAATGGGGGATTTCTTCCACCCTGATGCCTAAATTTCCCCACTAATTCATGAATTCAAGTTTCTAATCAACTGTATTAATTTCTAGGGTTTTAACCCAATTCTATGAGATTATCTATGCTATGTTTATGGATCCAATTCCCTCATGTTCTAATATATGAATTAAGTCTAATTGGAAAATTTTACACTCAATTTGATTATAAATTTATTATTTTAAGTTATTAGAAATTATGTCCTACTATGCATGTTTTATGAAAATTCAAGCCTATGATCCATGATTTCAAGCATGGTAAGTTATCTAATACGCATGAATATTTATGAACTCTTAATTTATGATTCCATAATATGAAGTCTATTTCAAGTATGCATGATTTTTATGATTTGGGCAAGCCTATGCAAGTTAAGTATGCTTATTATGATTTTTAGTCAAGGCTAATAAAATCAGTTTATGATATGTTTTGGAGTCAAGACTCCCAATGTTCAAATTTAAGTTATGTTTTTTAGAATATGATTATATGAACAATATGCATATTTTGAGAGTAGCGTCTAGCACCGAGTAGGCCAGGGGTTTTGAGGTCTTCGGTCTCTGAACTACAGGCCAATGTAGGATATATTCTTATTGGGACCTCTTAAGAGAGTACTTCCCCGCACGAGGGCATACCGTAATATCACACCTTATTCGTCTTTTGCCTGGAAAGGCTCAGGATGGCTCTCCTCCACGTAGGCAAGACATGGGATAATCATTCACTCATACATGGTGGTTTTAGGTTATGACAAGTCTCCCATTGTTCTTCATGATTTTGGTTACTCATATTCATGACTTATGATATTAAAGATCAATTTATGATCTTTTACTTACGATTTCAAGTATGACAAGTCATATGATTTCTATTTTTAAATCCTGGGTCATTATGTTCAGTTTATGATGAAAAACTTATGATTATCTATATATGATATACATGGCCTTTTGCATGAAGTCCTTACTTTCATGAAAGTTCTTCATTTATATTCATGATTTCAATTAATGTTTTACTAAGCATGTTTTAATTCTCTTACATACTCAGTACATTTAAAATATGAACGCATACTCTATCCTATATTATTACACCCCATAAAATGTTAACCGTTAGTAGGCGTACGCATGGATTTTTGATGAGTAAGGAGATATTGAAGCGTGTGGACAAGCCTCGGAAGCAGGGTGAGGCGAGGTTGGACCGCGAGGGTTCAGCGCGACGCGCTAGCCGATAGTGCACTGGCCAGGGCAGCGCAGCAGTGTGCTAGGCGCAATGGGGCACGCCGCACACCCCCTGCCACCTCCCTATCTATATGAAGCCATCCTTGTTCAATTCAATTCATTACATGATAATTAACCTCGGCCAAGAACGGAGCATCAACATAAGTCTCATCCAATTTTCTTTGAACTACTCTACCAAATGCCATCCAAACGTAAATTAACTTCGGGTAACGAGTTCTAGGCCTACGAGAAGAATTACTACGCAGTTATTTCTCAAAAATTCACTTGGCATATCGGAACCCCGCTGAGTAGAAGTTGTCAGAATTACTCCAAATTGAATTCTAAACGGCCACAGGCATTAGGTAAGCACTTCTCCCTTCTGAACTCTCGGGAAATTTGCTACACCCCGTAAGATTTCCGGCATCTAGATGGCCTATTCGCACGTTGGTTAAGCATATTTGAAAGCCATACGTGCTAGAAAAAGGCCCAGGAAAAGATCG
>JACEIK010015703.1:0-17863 GCA_018107945.1 Datura stramonium | reverse complement strand
ATCCATCCACCTCAAAGACCCCTGCGGCTTTCTTTGCTCCCCCTCGAGTTGTATCCGCATTCCATTCTGGATTACCTTGTGAAATACGGTTCAACAAGGTATAAAGCTCTTCGTAGGTATTTTCCAATGCTTGCCCCCTGGCTGCTGAATCTAACAAAATCTTCGTATGCGGTTCCAAGCCCTCAATGAATGTATGCACCAACACATCATTAGACTGGGGATGGTGAGGAAAATCTCTTAACATTGACTTGAACCTCTTCCAAGCCTGATACAAATTCTCGTCATCTCTCTGTTTGAAGCTTAGAATCTAACTTCTAAGCCTGACAGTCTTCCCTGATGGAAAGAATCATATCAAAAACTTCCTCGCTAGGTCATCCCAAGTAGTAATAGAATTTGTCGGTTCAGTCTTCAACCACCTCTTGGCTTCCCCCAGTAGTGAGAACGGGAATAGTGTAAGCCTCACATAGTCAGATGATACTCCAGCAGGTATATGTGTCACTTATCTCCAAAAAATTTTGGAGATGCTGCTGTGGATCTTCATGAGGGAGACCTGTAAATTGCCTGTTGGTGTGCAATAACTGCACCATATTCTACTTAAGTTCAAATCTCCCTCCTAGTTCTGGCCTGCGAATGCTGGATGTTACACTCTGAATGTTGCACCAAGGATCGATAAAACTCTGAAGTACCACTCCATCTGGTAGCCCGTGGTTTGGATATAGGGACACTTTCCTCTTGAACTGAAGCCATGATTCATATATGGGTTCACCTGGGATTTGCCTAAAGTTGGTAACGAGTGCCATTTTCCTAGCAGCCACGGTGGGGAATATAGTGTTTCATGTGACCAGCACGATGTTACACTTGCTTCCAATGAAAGGACTCTTTGGAGGTCAACCAGTGAGGATGCTAATCGACATATTTTGAATTTCCCCAACATATGCCAACCTTTCAACATTACCAATATAAGTCAAGAGTTGATTATATTGAGGCTCTTCCCATTTTCCTTGACTGGAGAAGCTACCATGCAGCTACCTCTGGGGTGTATCACTTCATGGAATGAGTTGATTGAAGCTTTGTTTGATAGGTTCTTCCCTCCATTGAGGATGTTGTAGCTGAAGGTTCATGGAAAAGGGTAAGAAATTGTTGAATGTATAGTGCAAGTTTTGTTTGGTATTGGATGTAGTATCCTAGGTTTATTTTCTAGTTGAGCGTCCTATTTAGTTTTTCTTTTCTTTGCTTGAGGACATGAAAACGTATTAAGTTGAGGGTGTTGATGTGCTGTGAGTTTACAACACTTTCAACACTCAAACCTAAGAAAATAGCATGAATTAGTTATGTTTATATGGATATAAGACACTTTTTCTTTCGTTACAGGACAAATAGGTGTTGGAGCAAGAATGTGCAAAAGATAGCCTGAAAGTGCAGAAAATAGGCCTAAGTCACAATTCTCAGCACGAGCCGTACTGCAGATCGTGAGAAGTTTCAGATGGCTAAGTATGAAGAATGCATCCTAAACTCTCAGTATGAGCCATACAATGCTTGTACGGGCCGTAGTGTAGAATTCGCGGAAAGATTCAGAAGATTTGCACAAGAGGCTGACTCTTGGCACAGATAGACAGTACGAGTCGTGGCATCAAGGTAGGAGTCATACCATAGCACTCGTGAAGAACTTTAGAAAAATTGAAAAGTCTCAGAGCCAGACCACAGAAGCACCGTACGACTCATGAGTCGTATGTACGAGTCGTACCAAGGGCCAACACTTAGCCAAATTTCAGCCAACCAATGACACACNCCAAGGGCCAACACTTAGCCAAATTTCAGCCAACCAATGACACACGGGAAGCATGTACGATCTGTACATACCTGCTAGGGGTTGAAGGATTGGTCGTGACACAGGCGGCATCAGTTATGGAAATTTTTATGTCTGTATAAATAATTTTATGTTTTATATTCATGAGAGAGGATTAGACAATAGTTAGATAACATTAGAGGACGTGAGAATTGAGTTGATTGGCTTGTGATCAACCTTTTCTTGATTTTCTCTTGATATTCATACTTTTTTCTTGAGGATTTTGTTGATTTATTTAATGAAGTTTTTCTATCATCCATAATTGTAAGTATTGATTTATGTATTTAATTATGAATGCAAATCACAATCTTGCAACTATGAGAGGCTAAAACATCCATAGCTAGGGTTGTGGGAACCATGGTGGATTAATAATCTAGGGTTGCATAAAAGTGATTCAAAATCAATGCAAAACAATTGTATTGTATTCTCTTCATGATTAAATGTTTCGTAATGGTGTACAATGTTAGGACTTGCCTTGATTCTTTACTTGCTTGAGCCTAGAGAGGTAGAGATTAAGAAAAGAGAATTACAACAAAGCCTTGATCTTGATGATCATTGTATTAACTTGAGTTGTGGTCGCAGGATAGTTAAATTTGGGACATAGTGACAATGGTTAGTTTGCAATCTCTTATGAGACCTGACCTGGTGATTGAGTATAGTCATTCAATAGGGACGAACCAGTCCTTTGAATGAGCCTAAGTTATCAGTTCTACAAGTAAGCATTGGTGATGATCACGTATGTATACCTGAAGCAGTTATGAACCCATGGGGAACACAAGACCCTAGTTATCTTTCATCCTTGATTTCAAACAAAGTTTTAATAGTTGTTTTTAATTATTGATTTCTTTAGAACCCCCAATTTGGAGTAACTACCCGACAACTTCACTTACTAGCATTAGTGTAGATATTCCATATTTCCTGTGGGTTCGACTCCAACCTTTAGTTGGGTTCTTTATTAACAGCATCCACTTCATACTTCGGTAGGAGGTATGTTTTGAGCGTTATCAGTATGCCTAGATATAGTTGCCAATCCTAGGGCTCGTATGAACAAGTTTGTGAATGGAGTGGCAGATTCCTTGGCCAAGAAGTGCAGGACCGCCATGTTGATCAATGACATAGATTTCTCCTGGTTGGTTGTATTTGCACAACAGATATAGGCAGAGCAGATGAAGGAGAATGAGAGAGAGGCCAAGAGGGTCAAGACAAGGAGCTATGGGTATTTCCAATAGAGGTATGGTGATGGACATCGTCCTCAGTTCCATCAGAGGTCGTCAGCCCTAGCTCCTTCATTAGCAAGTGTTCCGTCCAGACCTCGAGGATATTACAGAGGCAGAGCGTCAGGCTATAGGGGTCATAGGAGCATAACAGGAAAGCGCATGTTTCCAGCTTGTGGGAAGTGTGTCAGGAAGTACCTTGGCAAGTGCTTGGTTGGTTCAGATGTTTGCTTCAGGTTTGGGAAGCTCGAACATATGCGCAGGGATTGTCCTTTGGCTAGGCAGGGCAACAGTGGAGGTCATGCCTAAGCCACAACTTCAGCATCTCCAGCAACTCACCCATCTCAGCAGGGCACCTTTTCCAATATAGGTGGCGGTCAGTGCCAGAACAGGTTTTATGCACTATCTTCTCATCAGGAGTAGGAGGTCTCTCTTGATGTAGTCACTGGTATGTTACGAGTATCCCATCTTGATGTGTATGCATTGTAAGATCTAGAGGCTACTTTATATTTTATGAATATTTATGTTGCTTTTAGTTTTAGAGTCAGTTCCAAAATCCTATCAGAACCCTTCTCAGTCTCTACACCTATCGGTGAGTCAGTGTTAGCTCAACGGGTGTACAGAAATTGCCATATCACGATTCTTCAGAAGGTCACCTCAGCTGACCTAGTGGATTTCGATATGACCAAATTTGATGTTATATTCGCTATGGATGGTTACATGCATGTTATGTATCAGTCAATTATAGAGCCCGTATAGTAGAGTTGTAATTTTCGGGTGAACCAGTCCTAAAGTGGAAGGGTAGCTCAGTTGTTCCTATAGGTCATTTTATTTCCTATCTTAAGGCAAGAAAGATAATCTCTAAGGGTTGTATGTATCATCTAGTTTGGGTCAAGGATTTTATGTCCGATACCTCAATTCTTCAGTGTGTCCCTATTATATGTGAGTATCAGAAGATGTTTCCAGATGACTACCAGGAGTCCCTCTCGAGTGGGAAATTGACTTTGGTATTGACCTTCTCCCTGATATGAATCCTATATCCTTTCATCCTTATAGGATGGCTTCAGCTGAGCTAAAGGAGTTGAAAGAGCAGTTGAAAGATCTCCTAGACAAGGGTTTCATCAAGCCTAGTAAATCCCCAGGGGGTGCTCCAGTTCTCTTTGTCTGAAAAAAGGATGGTTCCCTTAGGATGTGCATTGATTACCGGCAGTTAAATAAGGTCACAATCTTGAAAAAGTATCCCCCCCAGGATTGATGACCTGTTTGACCAGTTTCAGGATGCTAAGTGCTTCTCAAAGATAGACCTCAGACCCGACTATCACCATCTCAGAGTTAAGGAGAGTGACATTCCAAAGACATCTTTTAGGACTCGGTATGGTCACTATGAGTTCATAGTTATATCATTTGGTCTAATGAATGCTCCTGCAACTTTTATGGATTTGATGACCAGGGTGTTCAAGTAATATTTGGATATGTTCATGATTGTCTTCCTAGATGATATTCTTATATACTCTCGGAGTGAGGAGGAACATGCCGCTCATTTGAGGATTGTGTTGTAGATTTTCAAGGATTGGCAACTGTTTGCTAAATTCAGGAAGTGTGAGTTTGGCTGAACTTTATATCATTTTCTGGCCATGTAGTGTCTAGAGAGGGGGTGTAGGTGGACTCTCAAAAGTAGAAGTGGTGAAGAATTGTCCTAGATTAGTTAATCCTACAGATATTAGGAGCTTCTTGGGTTTAGCTGGAAACTATAGAAGGTTTGTAGAGGGATTTTATCCATTCCAGGACCGTTGACTAAGTTTACCTAGAAGAAGGTCAAATTTCAGTGGTCAGATGCATGTGAGAATTGTTTTCAGGAGTTAAAGACTCGACTCACTTCAGCCCCAGTGTTGATCCTACCAGAGGGAACATATGGTTTTTTTGTGTACTATGATGCCTCCAGGGTTGGTCTTGGTTGTGTGTTGATGTAGCATGGTAAGGTCATTGCGTATGCCTCTAGTCATCTTAAGACTTATGAGAAGAATTACCCGACGCATGACCTAGAGTTGGTAGCCATGGTGTTTGCTTTGAAGATTTGGAGGCATTATTTGTATGGGGTGCATGTTGATGTATTCACGGACCATACGAGCCTTAAGTATGTATTCACCCAGAAGGACCTGAATTTGCAGCAAAGGATATGTCTAGTGCTTCTCAAGGACTATGACATGAGCGTCGTTCACCATCCAGACAAGGCCAATGTAGTGGCAAATGCTCTTAATAGGTTGTCCATAGAGAGTGTTGCTCATGTGGAAAATGGGAGGAAGGAGTTGGTGAAGGATTTCCATAGGCTTGCTCATTTGGGGGTTTGCCTTATAGATTCAGTGAATGTTGGTGTTATTGTACATAATGGATTAGAATCTTCATTAGTGACTAAAGTCAAAGATAAGCAAGATGAGGATCCTATCCTAATGAAGCCAAAGGAAGTTGTCCGAAATCATAAGGTGGAGGTTTTCTCTCAAAGGGGAGATGGTGTACTCCGATATCAAGGCCGATTGTGTGTGCCATCTGTAGATGACCTGAGAGAACAGATGTTGAGCGAGCCTCATGGCTCTTGGTAATCTATCCGTCCAGGTGCCACCAAGATGTACCATGATCTACAGGAAGTCTATTGGTGGAATGTCATGAAAAAGGACATAGCAGAGTTTGTGGCTAGGTGTCTGAATTGCCAACAGGTGAAGGTTGAGCATCATGGACCTAGAGGTATGCTTTAGGATATTAGTATTCCTACTTGGAAGTGTGAGGAGATCAATATGGAATTTATTACAAGATTTCCACGTACCCACCGACAATATTACTCTCTATGGTTGATTGTGGATATGTTAACCAAGTCATCTCATTTATTACAGGTCAAGACTACTGACTCAGCTGAGAATTATCCTAGATTGTACATTACGGAGTTAGTTCGGTTGTATGGAGTTCCTTTGTCCATCATTAAGATAGGGGTACTCAATTTACCTCTTAGTTTCAAGGTCATTTCAGAGGGGCCTTGGTACTCAGGTAAAGTTTAGTACAACTTTTCAACTGCAGACAGATGGTTAGGCCAAGTGGACCATTTAGAGTCTTGAGGACATGTTGAGAGCGTGTGTGATTGATTTCAAGGGTAGTTGGGATGATCACTTTCCCCTCATCGAGTTTTTCTACAATAACAGTTACCACTCCAACATTCAAATGGCTCCATTTGAGGTTCTTTATGGGCGGAGATGTAGACCACCTATTGGATGGTTTGAGGTAGGTTAAGCTATTATGATAGTGCCAAATTCAATTCTTGAGGCAATGGAGAATGTTCAGCTTATTAGAGAAAGGCTAAAAATAGCTCAAAATTATCAGAAATTGTATGCGGATGTTAGGCCGAGAGAGCTTGAGTTTGATGTTGATGATTGGGTATTTTTGAAGGTGTCTCCCATGAAGGGAGTGATAAGGTTCGGAAAGAAATAGAAGCTTAGTACCCAATATATTGGTCCTTATAGGATTCTGATGCCAGTTGGCAAGGTGGCACATGAGTTGGAGCTACCACCAAAGTTAGCATCGGTGCATCTAGTTTTCCACGTATCTCTATTTAAAAAGTGCATTGGTGACCCAGCCTTAGTTATTCTGATGGAGAGCTTGGGTGTGAAGGATAGTCATACCTATGAGGAGGTTCCAGTTAAGATCCTTGGTCGTCAGGTTTGGAAGTTGAGGAACAAGGAAGTAGCTTTAGTGAAGGTTTTATGGAGGAATCAACTTGTTGAAGGAGCTACGTGGGAAGCTGAAGAAGATATAATGGATAGGTACCCACATCTTTTCCCTTCCGACTTAGTTCCAACATGAGGTACCAGTTTCCTCCTTAGTACTCTATTCAACTTCATGTCAAGTTCATGACTCTCATCTCTTTTCATGTTATTACATGCATGTATGTTTCATGAAGTCAGTTCAGTCATGTATATCAGTCTGGAGTCAGTCACTCCATCATTTCTCAGCTACAATTTTTCAGTTTTGGGATTGGAACTCCTTTCCCAGTCTTTTCAGTATGCCTAAATCTACACTCGAGGATGAATGTTTTCAATGGGGAGATAATGTAACGCCCCAAAAGTCCCTACGACCAAGGGCTAGACATATAGCAGATTTAGAAGAAAATCTGCATTTTTCTCTCAGAACGACTTGTGGTATGAGTCTTTGTTCCTTAGTATGGGTCGTAGGAGGGATTCATGGTAAGCAAGCAGTGTTTCCAAACCAGTGATAACGACTTGTGGAATGAGTCATGAGTTGATGTAATGAGTCATAGTCAGGAGTCGTGGGATACTACTAATTGTAAGATCTTGGACCTACGAGTCAAGGTATGCCTCGTTATTTGGTGTGACGGGTCGTGGGAAGGAGTCGTAATATTTGGTGAGTGGAAGGCTTAAGGTATATAACGGGTCACATGACTCATTGTAGGTAACAATGAGTCGTTGTATGTAGTTGTTGAATGTTTTTTAGGGGATAGGGACCCTTAACTACGAGCCATGGTACGAATCGTTGTAGGAAACAATGAGTCATTATGAGGCCCATGGTTTGAGAAATAGTGAGCCTGCAAAATGTAGTGTACTAACAATGAGAGGAAACCATGAGACGTTATTTGTGGTACGACTTGTGGTACAACCCATGGTGCCTGACAACCAATTTTTAATTACGTGTTTCTAGAGGTATTTTTGTAATTTCTAAGTTCCTAACTTTCTAATGACACTTTTTTGAGCCATGTAAAAAGTGTTTTAAGAGGGTTTATTTTAGCTTAAGTCATTAGGCTCCCATGCTTGTATTGTATTGAAATTCTTTTCCAAGATCAAACTAAAATTCTTCAATTTCTTCCCTAATTCTCCTTAACTTTCAAGACCAGTTCGTAAATCAGTTTAACCAGATATGTAGGGCCATGAATGGGGGATTCCTTCCACCCTCATGCCCAAATTTCTCCTCAAATTCATGAACTCAAGTTCCAATCAAGTGTACTAATTTTTAGGGTGTTAACCCAATTCTATGAAACTATCTATGCTATGTTTATGGGTATAATTCCCTCATGTTCTAATGTATAAATTAAGACTAATGGGAAGATTTTACACTCAATTTGATTATAAATTCATGATTTCAAGTTATTAGAAATTATGTCCTATTATGCAAGTTTTTTGAAAATTCAAGCCTATGATCCATGATTCCAAGCATGATGAGATATCTAGTACGCATGAACGTTTATGAACTCTCAACTTACGATTCCATGATTTTGACTTATGAAGTCTATTTCAAGTATGCATGATTTTATAATTTGGGAAAGCCCATGCAAGTTAAGTATGCTTGTTATGATTTTAGCCAAGGCTAACAAGATAAGTTTATGATATGATCTAGAGTCAAGACTCCCAATGCAGTTTATGATATGATATGGAGTCAAGATTCTCAATGTTCAGATTTAAGCTTTGTTTTTGAGAATATGATTATATAAGAACTATGCATATTTTGGGAGTACTGTCTAGCACTGAGTAGGCCAGGGGTTTAGAGGTTCCCCAGTATCATAAACTATGCACCAACATAGGTATATATATAGGACCTCTTAAGAGAGTACTTCTCCCACCTGAGGGCACACCGTGATATCACACCTTATTCGTCCTTTACCCTGGAAAGGCTTAGGATGGTTCTCCTCCACATGGGAAAGACATGGGATCACCATGCACTCATACATGGTGGTTGCTGGTTATGACGAGTCTCCCATTGTTCCTCATTATTTTAGTTACTCATGTTCATGACTAATGATATTATGTTTCACAGCATGTTTGATCCAATGATCAGTTCATGAGCTTTTACTTACAATTTCAAGCATGACAAGTCATATCATTTCTATTTTTAAATGTTAGGTAATTATGTTAAGTTTTATGATGAATAGCCTAGGATTATGTATATCTCAGATATGGACTTTAGAATGCAGTCCTTATTCTCATGATCTATTTAATTTATATGCATGATTTCATCTAACGTTTCACTAATCATGTTTTACTTGCCTTACATAGTAAGTACATTCAAAGTACTGACCGCATACTCTATGTTATATCATTTCATGATATAGGTTCAGGTGATCTCTCCCAGTCTCATCACTAGCTCGCACCCGCTCAGTTTAGCTCCATCTTTCTTTGGGTGAGTCCTCATCCTTCGAGGATATCTATCAGTCTAGACTTGTTATGTTTTGTTTAGTTCCATACTTGGAGTTAGCCAAGTGCTTGTCCCAGCATCTCATCAAATAGTAGAGGCTTTTCAATTATAGACATAGTATGCTCAGCATTGTGATTTAACGCCTGATATACATTTTATGATATTTAGACTTCTGCTTATTCATGTATATGTTGATTTCCGCTTGATTATGCTCTTCATTCATGCTATATATGTACCATGGGTTAGCTTGGAACCACAAAGCTATTTGTGGTTCTAGGTTCTGTATCTCGATCTGAGGTCTTAGCTCGGGTTGTGACACTTTTAGTTTAAAAGCCCAAAATTAGTATTTTTCCTTCAATCATACTCCAATCCGTGCATGTATATGTGGATGTATGAATTCTCACTCTAGTGTATACATATATAAAGCATATAATTTCACACCAAATAGGGTAAATCATCCTCCATACCACAATCATACTAACCTGGAGTCCAGCCACTCCAAAACTAAAGTGGTAACAAGTCCAACAAATTGATAACGACCAATAATCCCAAAGAAAACACCTCTTATCTAATTCTACTATGAAAACTACTCCTAACCTAGCCTAGGGATCCCAAACATATCCACAATATAGCAACTAAAAACCTATAAGGATTCTAAAGTCCTTGAAATGGACAATAACCCGAAATTACAACCTAATTCTAACAAGAAAATCACCCTAATATCATGAAACTTATAAAATATACTACCAAACTGAACCAAGTCTAAAAAAAGAAATAACTGTAACCTACCTCATACCCGAACGGCAAGCCACAAACAGTCACTCAAAAACTTTTCCCTTCTGCAATGCCTCAGATTACTGCCACGCTATCACATATATGATATACTCATCAAAATGAGGCTAACAGTACCCATAATGAAATATTTTAATTCAGACTAAAAATTGGGTCAAAAATTGACCCTCAGGGCCCACTAACAAAAGCTGAAACTAATTACAGCATTGTTTTCCTCAAAGGTTCAGAAACTCATACCCGAAATTTGGGCAAAAAAAGAGCTCCTTTCAGGGCTCAAATCAGCCTAAATATCAAGATCATAAAAAGAGAAATTCTAGGAATTTGGAGCTAAAATCCACATTAAACATGAAAATGAAGCTATAATTAGCTAAGGAACGAAGAGGCGAAGATAATTTACCTATTTGCTCAAGAATCTGTCAAGAAATGGTGGAAATCGCCACTTATTGAACTCTAAATAGTGGTGGGTCAAGTTTTGCAATGAGCCGAAAGGGAAGTGATCTGCCTATAAAGTTGTTGATTTTTCACTGCAAAGGACTCCGGATAGCCATGGTGGCTCCACTATAGCGGTATCTGGCCGCTATAGCGGGCTGCCTAGCACCAGCCATGGCTCAAACTTCAAACGAACCCCAAAATTAATTCATAGTGTCGTGAATGCAAACCTTACATGTTTTCCAAGTAGAAATAGAATTATAGACTCAATGGAATTGATGAAACAACCTCAACGATGTTGAAGAAATAATGAAAATGACACATTTTCAATCCGTNACCTTACATGTTTTCCAAGTAGAAATAGAATTATAGACTCAATGGAATTGATGAAACAACTATCGGAGGTTGTATTGACAAGATGAACACCAAAATCAATGCTTAAACCACATAGAAATAACCACCCGAACACCCAAAATAAGTTTGAAAGCTTTAGTACACAAAACAAAGGTCCTACTAGCCTAAAATCCATTCTCTAGAGCTAATGGAGCTGACAGAATTCTCATCCAAGACCATTTACTGAGAATGTTGATCGAAGTCTAACCATTTAACTTTAAAAACTCCAAAACTAGGAAACCTTTCTAAAACTCAGTCGAACACCTTGGGAACCATGCTACCCATCCCCGCAAGTCACAAAAGCAATATAGAAGCCACAAGAAGGGTCAAGATGGTACACAAAAGTAAGGAAATGACCAGGAGGGTCATTACAGTCGTGTGGGTCTTTGCATCAATGTGCCTACGTGATGCCATCTTCTATATGATGTGGCACTTTCTCCTTTTGAGTTTGTCTTGGCAAAGCTTGTTCTTTTAAGCCTCAAATATGTCCATATCCATCACTTTATTCCTTGCAAATATCTAATCATGTGTGTTAGCTCTTTTTCACAAATATCATATAAAATCAAATAAAACACACATAATTTGTTCTCAAAACATAGTTAAGTATTGATGTTGGGCGTATTTAGGCACTTAGTTGCCATATTTTTCCCATGCTTATCTATATTTTGAGAATAAATTATGTGTGTTTTCTTTGGTTTTATATGATAGTTAAAGAGTTAACGCACATGATTCGATGTTTTCAGGGAATAAAGTGACAAATTTGGATTTAATTGTGGTTAAAAAGAGCAAGTATGGAAAACTGGGCTGAGGAAACAAGTATAATGAAAGATGGCATTACACAGGAACAACAGTTATATGGCCTGCACGATGCACAAGAAAGATTGGCTCCTTGAGAGGCGCGACGTACAGGCAGTAGTAGCGCACCAACTAGCGCGATGCACAGGTTGTCCCAGACGTGGCCGGATTCCAATCCTAGTCCAAGAAGGAACAATGAAGAATTAATCTACTACTATATATACCCATTCTTAGGATGTTTTAGGTGTCATTCCATCATTCAATTTTTACACAATTGATAACTTACGAATTATGTTCAAATTAGTGCAATTACTTAGTCAAATATTTGTTGAAGAATTCATCAGGATCTTATGATTCTACTTAGCTTTGGAGATTTGTTAATAAATTTCATATTATTGTAAGTATTTCATTATGATTTCTTTTGCATCTTATGTTATTGTTTTCTCAAACATGAGTGGCTAAATCTTTTAAATAGGGTTATGGAACCATGATGGATTAATGAAAGTAGGCAAAATAAAATAGTCTCTTGAATGGTGAATTGAGAGGATTATTGTTCTATTCATTTTAATGAGTTTTAACAGTTGCAAAAACTGAAACATGCCTGTATCTTTAAATTTCTCGATCAAAGAGATTGAAGTTAAGAAAAGAGAATAATAGTTGTAATTTGAAGCTACCAACCCTCATCTAATTAACTTGAGCTCTAACTGAGGACAGTTAATCCAAGACTTATAACGAGGGTAAAATATATGAACCTAAAGTTCAAGAGTATTTAGGTGAATTTCATCTATGATGGCCAAGATACGTTAGATGAACTTAATAATTAGTTTTACAAAAAATTCATCAGAACAGATCACAAATAAAATAAGCCTACTATATTACAAAATCATGGAGAACACAATCCTAGTTTTGTCTCAATAGTTTGACAACTCAATCATTATGTAGAATTATTTAATTTTCAACCCCCCCTTCAACGTATTGACTACATGTTGATTTATTCTGTTACACCCTGTAGGCTTTCATTGCTTAACTGATGTGTATGTGTGCATGTCAAGAGTTTTTAGAGTATGGCACACGCAGGGGAATGCTCGAAGGTGAATGCACGAGTGTGTTCTATAGTGAGAGGGTGAAAGGAGACTAGAGGAAGGTGCTATGGGCACCGTGTGGCGCACCCCTCCCCCATGAAGGGAGCGACGCGTTGCTAGTGCTCCGCTGTAAGGGGAGGCGCGTCGTGGACCACCTACACCACCTATATATATATATAAAAGTTAAGTTGGGTGTTTGGTTTCATTCCAAAACATTTTCCAAATTGAGACCAGTAGCTTAGACAAATTTCCCTTGATATTTTCATCAAAGTAAAGGTAAATTATGCTCTCAATTCACGTTTGGTTGCAAATTCTTCTTGAGTAGTGCATTCTGGGCCTACGAAGAACGTATCTGCAGAGTTGAATCTTTGAAAGTGGCCTGATTTTATGGAGCCTGGTGGGTAAAGGTCGTAGATATCACCTTTAACTACGACTAGTACATCTACAAGTGATAGTAAGTATTTCTACCCTTTTAATATATAAGAATTCATAAGATTTTGCGAATTGGACTCGTTTGACTTATTGTCGTTGTATCTTGTGGGCTACGACTGCTGGCCTAATTCTTGAATTAGAAGCCCTATTCCCTTGGAGTAAAATCTAGAATATGGAGGGATTACGAGTTCTTGATTGAAGTAGGATTGATTGAGCAGAATTCGACAATTGAGGTATGTTGAGGCTAACCTTTTTTGGCAAGTTATTCTCGTCGTATAGTTGATACGACTTGTACGTTTGTAGTAGTTTATGATTGTATGTATTGTGGTTATCTTCAACAAGATGAAATGATGTTATAGTATAGTATCCTTTGTCGGGAAGTACTATATGCAGTTTTGGCTATCGCTAGAAGCAAAATAGAGATTTCCTTTTTGATTATTTACCATCTAGTGGAACTAGTAATGTTTTTCTTCTGTACCAAGGCCATAAAGGCTTATGGTTAGTTGTTGAGCGTACTTTGTTATGTTGGAAAGCATAGGGTGTAGCTTAGCGATATAACTTTATGTTTTGATGCCTATATATGCTGTAAAGCTCGCCTACAGGCTGTTGGCATACCTTGAGCCTACAAGGCTAGAATCTGGGTAGTACAATTTTACCTACGCACCAGTGGAACCAAGGTTGTCTAATGAACTGGGTGGTATCTTGCTAGGTGAACTACTTACTATCAGTCACCGTATAGTTTTATTCGACTTTTCGATTGTCGTATAGGTCGCTCAGGAAACCACTCTAGCTATTAGAAGCCTAAAAGGTTATGTTATAACCTAAGTAGGGATTTTATCAGATGTTATATGTGGGGCTAATGCTCTGGCTATTCATACAAATGCCCACATGTATGTTGCCTAGAAGGGTTAAGTCTAAGTAACCTACCAATAGGGCAACAACTTGTCTACAACAGCTTTATGACACTTGGGAAAACTAGATTGAGTCTTGCAGAGACATATTGAAGTCTATTCACTTAGGACTTCCCTTATGTTACTGTGGTATCAATGACCCTCAGTAGAGTCAGTGTGCTCGGGGTGCAGTTATAAGAGCCTAGATGGGTCTGATATAGATACAAATGCAGGAGTCTAGATGGCTCAGATATAAATGCAGGGGCCCGAATGGCTCAGATAAAGATACAAGAGCTCAGATGGCTCGATATAGTTAAAGGATCCCAGAAGGTTCGGATTCAGTCTCGTAGGTCGAGTATGCCTTAGTTACAGCTTGCCTATGGGGCTACAGTAATACAGATAGGAGTGATTGAGTTGTTTGCACTTGATGGGGCTTATGGGGGCCCAGGTAGGTTGTTATATATTATTTTACATTCTAGGCTTATAGGGACCAGGTTAGGTTCTTGTTCGTATCTAGCTATAGTTCATGTTTGTGAGATTGTTCAAGTTAATTTTTGGCCCTTATTGATGATTACTTCTCGTTCCTTTTAAGCTTTTATTTAGTTATTATTACTGTCTTACATATTTGGTACATATTATACTGACCCCCACGCTAGGGACGCTGCATATTCGCCTGCAGATTCAGATAGACGGGTTTCGAGACCTCCTTAGTAGTTGTTTAGAGTCGAGCAGAGCGGCTAGCTCCTTTACTCCGGAGTTGCCAAACATTAGAGGTTTGCCTGTCTTTTAATGTATAGTTTTTGGGTAGCATGGGGCCCTGTCTCGACCAATATCTTACTCTTAGAGGCTTGCAGACCACATTTCTTAGTTAGATATGTGTTGTTGGCCATGTGGGACCTAATTGTGTTATCTGTTTGCAGCCTTGTCGGCTTATATATATAATATATATGTGTGTGTGTGTGCGCCTACTTACCTTCTCCTATGATTTAGTCAGCGTGGTGGTCTTGTCGGCCTACTTAGGATGAAGTTATTATTGCACTGTTGCGTTAGCTATTTTTTGTAGGTTTATGTTGCAGCCTTGTTGGCCTAACGCTATGTTTTAAGTCGAGATATAGCTGATTTTTTTCTTGAATATGTGTTTCTGGTGTACACCAGAGGTGTATATGTCCGGCCAGGTTATCTCAAAGTCCACTATGGCATTAGGTTCTAGTTATGCCTCCCAAGGTAGGGCGTGACAAACTTAGTATTAGAGCAACATCGTATCCTAGGGAGTATGCAAGTCGTGTCTAGCAGAGTCATTTTTATAAATGTTTTGTGCACCACATTTTATAAGAAGGAAGGTACGAGGCATGATAGTATGGTTACCCCTCATTCTTAGATCATGCTATAGAGCCAAGTTATTTACGGTTGAGCCCCTAAGCTTATATTGTTACATCTGTCTGGAGAGATTCCTAACACAATACAAACCATAGCCAGCCAGAGCTAGATATAGCAGTGGGAAAGGGTACTAGTAGGGTGCCACAGTTGGGGACAACCCAGCCTGAGGGAAAAAGGGGGACATCTTCTCGATCTCCCTAACACTCTCCAGGGGACCAGGTACCTTACAGGGCAACAGATGTGCCAACACCACATCCAGTTCTTCAACATCGTTAGATTAGGATTTCAGGAATGCAGTATGTATGTTGGCTCAGATGATGGCTGCTCAGCGTCAGCCGATAGTACCAGTTGTTTTTTAGCCTACTGAGGGGCCCAAAAGTTTGAGGGTTTGTGAGTTTGTTTCTTTGAGTCCTCCATAGTTTACAGGAATAGACCGTAGAGAGGACCCTCAAAACTTTATAGATTAGTTACAAAGGATATTCAGGGTTATGCATGCTTCATCCATAGAGTCAGTTGAGCTAGCAATGTTCCGACTTCAAGATATAGCAGTTCTTTGGTATGAGAGTTGGGAAAGGTCCAGAGGCAGAGACGCACCTTCGCCCACATGGCCTAGTTTCTCTGAAGCTTTTATAAATCATTACATGCCTAGAGAGATTCGACAGGCCAGAGTAAAGAAGTACTTACACCTGGAGAAGGGCAGGATGAACCTACGAGAATACACATTGAGGTTCGATTCTTTGGCCAGATATGCACCAGCATTTGTTGATACCATGCCAGCCAAGGTACACTGGTTTATAGTAGGGCTTGCACCAGAGTATGTGGAGTCCCATATTATAGCTACGTTGCGAGAGAGCATGGATATCTTGCGAATTTAGGAATTTTCTTAGAATATAGATGAGATCAGATAGCATTAGTATGGGGCCGAAAGGGCAGATCAGGAGCAACGTTGGAGGGCTAGACCTGCTGATTTTCAGGCAGAGTTCCAGGGTGGGCCCAGGCCTCATTTTTCAAGTAGGCCCCTAGGCCCTTACTTTAGCAGCGATAGGGAAACAGATCAGATCTTCATGGATAGTTAGGTCCCAACAATAGTTCACGAGCGTTAGGCTCACAGTAGCAGAGAGACTCAAACCAGATAAGGCCAGCTGTACCATGTTGTACTACTTGCAGTAGGCGACATCTTAGGAGATGCAGATATGACTCCACTACTTGTTACTCTTGTGGGCAGGAGGGTCATATGATGAGAGATTATCCAACTAGAGATTAGAGTGATTGGGACCAGCATAGTGGTCCCCTACAGGGTCTCAAGCTCCAATACCTTCTGCAAGGGTCAAACGCTCAGCTCCAACAAGTAGAGGCAGGGGTAGAATAGGGGCATCTAGTTCGAGCGGTGGTTCAGATCATTTGTATGCTTTAGTAGGGCGATGTGATTCTAAGTCATCGCCAGATGTTGTGGCAGGTGCATTGAATGTTTACTCCCACTTGGTTTATGCTTTGATTGATCTAGGCTCTACCTTATCCTATGTTACTCCATTAGTGGCATGAAAGTTTACTATTATATCAGAACTACTTGAATGACCATTTTCTATGTCTACGCATATTGGTGAATCTATTGTCGCCAATAGAATTCGTCGAGGTAGTACAGTGGAGATTGTTGGCCGCCAAACCTTAGCAGACTTAGTAGAGATAGAAATGACTGATTTTGATGTGATTATGGGCATGGATTTGCTAGCGTCATGTTACGCCAATGTTGAGTGCTAGATAAAGATTGTCCAATTCCACTTCCTAGGGGAGATAGTGCGGGAATGAAAAGTTACCGCATCTACACCGAGAGGTAAGTTTATATCCTATCTCCAAGAAAGAAAGCTGATTGTGAAGGACTGTATTTATCATATTATTAGAGTTCGGGATGTGCAGGCAGAATCCCCGACTCTTCAGTCTATTCTGGTGGTTAGTGAGTTTCCAAATATATTTTGAAATGAGCTTCATGGCATTCCCCCAGAGGGGGAAATTTTTCTTTCTCATTGACACGCTACCAGGTACACAACCTATATCTATTCCTCCTTATAAAATGGCTCCTGTCAAGCCAAGGGAGTTGAAGAATCAACTGAAATACTTGTTAGATAAAGGCTTCATTAGGCCTAGTGCTTCACTATGGGGTGCGCCATCCTTATTTGTGAAGAAGAAAGATGGCTCAATACGAATGTGTATACATTATCGACAGCTGAATAAAGACACTATCAAGAATAGGTATTCCCATCTGAGAATAGGTGATTCATTTAATTAGTTGTAGGGAGTGAAATACTTCTCAAAGATTGACCTAAGGTTAGGGTACCATCAGGTACGAGTTCGAGAGATAGATATTTCGAAGACATCCTTTAGAACTAGATACGACCATTTTGTGTTTCTAGTATGTCTTTCGAATTGATG
>JACEIK010015700.1:0-13873 GCA_018107945.1 Datura stramonium | reverse complement strand
GTGTGAAATCTGCGACAATAATGGGCACAATGCAGAATCATGCGGAGAAAATTTTGATTCGGTCAATTTTGTTGGGAATGTTCAGAGGAACAATCAGAATTTTGGGAACAATTACAATAAGAATTGGCAGAGCCACCCGAATTTTTCTTGGGGTGGAAATCAAAGGCAAGGCTACCAGCAACCTCAGCAACAACAGTATCAGCAGTAGAACAGGCGAAATGATGGCCAGTTGAGCAGCAACATTGAGGAGACGTTGCAGAAGATTATGGAGACACAAACCTAATTAGCAAAGAATCAGGCGAGGATGGCATCAGACTTGAAAAATCAGCAGTTGGCCACCCACAATCTAGAGAAGCAGATGGGTCAAATAGAAGCTTCTCACCACACTAGACCGTAGGGAGGATTACCCAGTGACACAGACACAAACCCCCAATAGGTCAATGCCATTAGTCTGAGGAGTGGCAAGCAATTGGCTGATGCACCACCGAAAGAGAGGAGAAATGAGGTGCAGTCGGAGTTGGTTAGAAAGGAACCATCCACTGAAAAGGGAGATAATCAGAGTGTTGTGCAACAAAATGCAAAATCATCATTGAATCTAGCACAAAGACCACCACCACCATTTCCGCAAAGATTCAAAAAGAGCAAGGAGGAGGAATTCTTTAGAAAGTTCTTTGATATTTTCAAAGAACTTCACATAAATTTTCCTTTGCTTGATGTCTTGCAGGGAATGCCCAAGTATGCTAAATACTGGAAAGATGTGGTGGTCAACAAAGTAAGATTAGTGGATGTTCAGACAGTAGCACTGTCTGAGGAGTGCAGCCATAGGGTAATGAGCAAGATACCTAAAAAGCTCAAAGACCTAGAGAGTTTTACCCTCCCCATAAAAATTGGTAAAGTTGAGGTGATACGAGCTCTGTGTGATTTAGGGGCAGCAGTTAATCTAATTCCTCTATCTTTGTTTAACACCTTGGGGTTGGGTCAATCGAGACGAACACGATTGATGCTGCAGCTGATAGACAAGTCGCACGTGGCACCATATGGAATAATTGAGGACCTTCTCATCAAAGTGGGTAAGTTCATCAGACCCGCTGATTTTGTTATATTGGATTTTGAAGTTGATGATAAGGTACCGCTAATCTTGGGACAACCATTCTTGGACACTAGAGGAGCAATTATTAATGTAAGAGATGGGACCCTAAAAATGAGGGTTGATGATGAAGAAGAACTCTTCCAGGACTACTAGGAGATAAACCCACCCACACATTACAGAGACCTTTGTAAGGTCAATGTGTTAGCAGAGGCTAAGGGTGGGGTGGCAGATTCCACAGGTCCACGGACACGGGAGATGATTGCTTTTCAGCCCGAATCTGATGAAGGGCTTCTATTAGAAGAGAAGCTGGAGAAAGAGAGGGACAGAGTGGCGGCTGTTTTCTCAAAAAATAAAAAGAGAAAAAGATGGTTCTCGAAAGGGAACACGGGTATGATGATATACTGAAAAGGATAGTCCACATCATGCCGCGACGTAAAATTAAGCGCTGCTTGGGAGGCAACCCAAGGGTACCACAGGTACAATGTTAATTTGTTTTGTCGGTTGTGTTTATTTTGTTTATGTTCATCTTGTTGTTGTTTTTGGTGGAGATTTAAGCACAGTTGGAGGGGAAGTCTGAGTACCCTGCAAGGAGGAAGCTAAGAAGCATGAAAGAGAAAAAATATGGGGTCGAATACCCACTTGTTCAAATGAAGAAAAACATGCTGTTAGCTAGGCCTAGAGGCCTTAGGGAGTATTTCTCACCCTTTATGAATTTTAATTTGATGTTATGGAGACATCATAATTCAAGTGTGGGGTGGGGGAAATTTCAAAATTTTGTACTTAATGGTTTTGGGTGAATTTAGTGCTTGCTAGGCTTTGGTTGAAGGAAAAGTTTTGGATTTGAGCATGATTCACTCACCCGTTGGTTTTTTTTTTGGTTCTTTTCTGACGGGGGGCACTTTGAACCGAAGAATAAAAATTTTCTTTGTCTGTACATAGTTGTTTTTGGTCATAGTTAGGGAGTATTCCCGATGATGGATGGATGACGACCGTCTTGAGGGAAAATTAGTCAATAGGTTTTGGTTTTTAAACTTATAGTTAATTGATGGTTTGATGTTCTTGTTATGTGCTATACATGATTGTGAGATGCAAGTGTGGTTGGTGTTGAAGCATGTGAGAAGTTGTATAATTCTGTTCGAGACACCTAGGCTCTTGAATGTGACTCTATGTGCTTAAAGCTAAATTTTGAATTCTCGTGATTAGCTAAGTCAAGAGTCTACTAGATTTGTCTTGAATTGAGCATGTGTTGTGAGTGTAAGGTTTTTGAATATTCCATTCTATTGTGTAGTTTCTAGAACTTGCCTGGTGTGTATATAAAAGGAAATGAAGGATGTTGAGTGTAGGAGATGATTTAGGCATTTCTTTGAATGAGCCTAATTTTTATCCCTCGCTTTACCTACCTTAAATGTCTGATCCTAGTTAACCCCATTGAGCCTTAAGCCTATTCTTTGATAGCTACAATATAAGCTTAATCCTTTTCTTTCAATAGCCTTGAATTTGATGCAAAACTCTTAAGCGCTTAAGTGAAAAATCCAAAAGAGTAAAGGAGTGAGAATGGTGAAAAAGAAAGAAAAATAACAGTTGTGGGATTTGAGGAAAGGATTAGAGGTCCACTTGTTTGAAAATTCTTGAGTATTAGTAGGGAGTAAGAGAACAAATATTTGAAAGTTTCTTGAGTACTCCTTAGTAATAAGCGAAGTGTGCTTAAAGAAATGGGAAACAAAAGAAGAAATTTAAGATTGAAAAGAATGAGGGTAAAGTAAGAGAAGAGATGCCCGTAATGAAGGCGTTATGTATTAAAAGCGCTTAGGGAATATAGTCACGATTATTAGACATAAGAGTACCTACCTACCCTTAGCTTACATTACAACCTAATAATTCCTACTTGATCTTACGTTCAAACATCCTTAAATTAGTAGAGTAAAACACTAAGGAAAAACTTATAGGTCAATACACGTGGCATGTGAATTTCTTTGTGAGAGTGAGCTGAATTCTCATTTATATACCCATAAACGGTATGGTTTGAAAATTTGTGAGTAAAAATGGGTAACTTTCTTATTGTGAGGGCACATGTTTAATGAAGGATAAAATTCATATTGGATTTCTTGATCGGTTTATTTGCATGAGCTTGTTTAGATTAAGAGTCGATTCTTGAGGTTAGGAAGTCTTAACATAGTTATATGTTATCTTAATGGTTAAATCTTGCATGCTCTATTTTTAGCTTGCTATCTTAAACAGTCATTGTAGCAGTAGCTTGAATTGGATTGCTCAATTAGCTATGTGTGAGTCTTCATGTGCATGAGATGTAAAAGGGTTGTTCAAGGACAAACAAGACTTTAAGTGTGGGATAGTGATCTTGGTCATAATTAAGTGCACAGGTGCTATTTTATAACTTGATTTAGTCATGTTTGTCTAAATTATACACTTACATTCTCATGTGATTTTATGTAAAATTGGGTATGTACTAACCAACATGATNGTAGGTGTAAAATGCATATGAGGGACTAAATAATGATGGGTGAAGTGAAGGAATGGATTTGGAAGCGAATTGCAAAAGTTGGCAAGAAAGCATGCCATGGCAAGGCTGGCCGCGTTAGGCAGCGTTCCACGCTAGCTGTTTGCAGGCCCAGCGCCGTGCGATGCCAAGGCCATGCGCGAGATGAGGCAGCAATTCCAGGGTACCTGCACGCCAGCGCCGTGCCACGCTAGGCACTTTTGCTCGCCAAAGCCGTGTCATGCAGGCCATCGCGCAAGGGCAACGCTGTGCCATGTTGGCCATCGCGCCATGCCTTGGCCAAGCATCATTTTAATGCGATTTCCAGTGAGCCTAAGCGTTACCTCCATGGAACGGAGGAAAATTAGTGCGTTCAGTTCTATGCCACGGAGCCATTCCATGACGGGCCAAAATTTGCAAATTCCCTATTTACTATAAATTAAACCCTTAGCTCCCAAAATCAAAAGTCACGAAATATTTTCTAAAAACCGTAGAGAAGCGAAGGGAGAAGTGAAGAACTCACTTAGGGTTCACCAATTTTGCATTCTCTTTTACCTATTCTTGTAAGTACACTACTTTAACGATGTTTTTGAGTATTTGTATGAACATGAGTAGCTAAAATCCTTCCTCTAGGGTTGAGGCTATGTAAGATGATTGTAATTGCATGAATTCTTCTTGGTTTGTATTTTTAGTTATTGTTTTGTCTTACATTCTTCATTATTGTTGGTTTTATGCTTGATCACCATGAAAACAAATGCGTTAATCTTAGGTAAAAGCTTGAGATAGTAACCTAGGCTAGAATAAGAGAATGTAGGGAGCAAGTTCTTATCTTTAGATATGATTCGTGGTTAGGATAGAAAATATACCTAATTTTCCTTGCTTGGTTGATAAAAAGGGATGAGAGCAAGACACCGACTTAGAATTATCACTCCACCACTCGTAGAAGTAGTTGTGAAGCTAAGTTGGATTAAATGATTAGAGGTATGAAAGTCCCTAATCAAGAGAATAAACCTCGTAAACCACATCCATGTAGTTGAATTTCTCTAGTTGTTTCTTATATTGTTTTCAGATTATTTTGTGACCACCTCAAAATTTAATTATAAATTGCCAAAAACTTTTCTAATCAACACTTGAGAAGGTTATCTTACACTTGAACGTGATAATTTGCTGAATTAGTCAAGTCCCTGTGGGTTCGACATCCGGCTCTTGAAAAGGGCCACTATATTACTTGTACGACCGCGTACACTTGAGAGTGCGCTAGAGCGCAAACAACACCTACTAGCCAGCAACATTTTACAGGGTGTGACATCTTCCCCCCCTTAGGAACATTCGTCCTCAAATGCCAACTTGAGGCTTGAAGGAGTTAATCCTTTTAACTAGCATTTAGAAAATTTTTGGTTGAGTCTCCTCTGTAACATGGACTATCTGGAAATCTGAAATGCGTAAAAGTCCAATATATGTGTCACACAGGATGCTACGATCAACTAGCCCACAATATAGAAGTAGATATCTGAACAGTACTAGCAACATAGGTAATAAAGTAACATCTGAATAACGATCTCACCATAACTATATTGGGTCAATCCTGGAATAAGTGAGGGTATCTTGATCTAATATCTTCCTTAGTTTCCCATGTCATCTCTTCTTTATTTCTGTTCACCCACAACACTTTAACGGAGGCAACATCTTTAGTTCTCAATCTACGAACCTGTCTATCTAATATTGCAGCTGGTATCTCTTCGTAAGCTAATTCTTTGGTAACTTGAATATCTTCAACTGGCACAACCCGAGATGGGTCCCCTATACACTTTCGCAACATGGACACGTGAAAGACTAGGTGAACATATTCTAACTTTGGAGGCAACTCTAACACGTATACCACTTGGCCTATTCTTCGGAGGATCCGATATGTCCCAATGAACCTCAGGCTAAGCTTTCCTTTCTTGCCAAATCTCATCATGCCCTTCATTGGAGACACTTTGAGGAATACCAAATCGTTAACATTAAATTCTAAGTCTCTACGCCGCACATTGGAGTAGGATTTTTGATGATTCTGAGCTGTCAGTAATCTCTCTCTAATAATTTTTACTTTCTCTTCTTACCGGTGAATCATATCCGGTCCGACTAACTCTACTTTCCGAACTCAAACCATCCGATGGGGGACCTGCATTTCTACCCACATAATGCATTATAAGGCACCATCTGAATTGCTAAATGGTAGTTGTTATTATATGCAAATTCAATGAGGGGTAAATGCTCATCCCAAATTCTCATAAAATCTAGCACACACACCCGTAACATAACCTCGAGCATCTGAATGGTGCGCTCTGCCTTACCGTCTGTCTGAGGATGGAATGCTGCACTCAGATTAACCTATGTCCCCAAACCTTTCTGAAATGATTGCCAAAATCTAGTTGTAAACTGTGCCTCTCTTTCTGAGATGATAGATGCTAGGACTCCGTGCAATCGGACTATATCTTTAATATATAACTCAGCGTAATCTTCAGCTAAGAACGTAGTACGGACTAATAGAAAGTGAGCTGATTTCGTCAACATATCTACTATCACCCAAATAGCATCAAATTTGTGTCTGGTATGGGGTAGTCCTGTCACAAAGTTCATATTGACTACCTCCCATTTCCACATAGGTATAGCCATCTCCTGAGTTAGGCCGTCAGGTTTCTGATATTCGGCTTTCACCTATTGGCAATTAGGATAATGCTCTACAAATTCGGCTACACCTTTCTTCATTCCAGACCACCAGTATATCTCTTTTATGTCGTGGTACATCTTTATTGAACCTGGATAAAGAGAATAGCGAGAGTAGTGTACCTATGCCATGATCTTCTGGCATGGCCCTATCACATCTGGAATGCAAAGGTGACCTATGTACCTCAAAACCCCATCTCCGGTTATCTCGAAAGTTGATAATTCACCTTGTTGAACTTTATCTCTGAGTTGTGCTAAATGAGAATCTTCATACTTTCGCTCTTTTACCTCTACCATCAGGGATGATACTACTGTATTCTGAATTATAGCCCCATTACCCTCTGAATCCACCATCCGAACTGCTAAACTGACTAGTCGGTGCAATTCTTGGGCCATTTCTCACTGTTCTGGTCTCAGTGTGCCAAACTGCCCATGGATCGGTGGCTAAAGGCATTTTCTACAATGTTGGCCTTCCCTGGGTGATACAAGATATTCACATCATAGTCTTTCAACAATTCTAACCAGCGGCACTGTCGCAAGTTTAGCTCTTTCTGCGTGAAAATGTACTGGAGGCTTTTATGGTCAGTAAAATATCTACATGCACCCATGCCTCCATATCTTTAAGGCATGAATCACTGCAGCTAACTCCAGATCGTGGGTGGGATAGTTCTTTTCATGTTTTCTTAATTTCCTTGAAGCATACGAAATCACTTTTCCGTGTTGCATCGAAACACACCCTAACCCAACGCCTGAAGCGTCACAATATACAACATAACCTTCTGAACCTTCCGGCAAAGCTAACACTGGTGTTGATGTCAATCTGTTTTTCAATTCCTGGAAACTCTGTTCACAGGCCTCGGTCCACTGAAACTTAGCTGCTTTTTAAGTTAATTTAGTCAAAGGCGCTGACAGAGTAGAAAATCCTACCCGCTAATCCTAGAAAACTATGAACCTTTGTTGGAGTTGTAGGTCTAGTGTCTTCACTGCCTCAATTTTCTGTGAATCAACCTGAATACCAGCCTCAGATACGGTGTGGCCTAAGAAAGCTATCGAATTTAAGCAGAAATCACATTTAGAAAACTTTGCATATAGCTGGCGGTCTCTAAGGATCTGAAGTATTGTTCGCAAATGATCTCTGTATTCCGTTTCTGAGCGGGAGTATACCAAAATATCATCAATGAATACTATCACAAACATATCTAATTATGGCCTGAAAATACTATTCATTAGGTCCATGAACACCGCTGATGCATTTATCAACTCGAAGGACATAACTAGGAACTCAAAATGACCATACCTGGTCCTGAAAGCCGTCTTCGGGATATCTTTCTCCCAAACTCGAACCTGGTGGTACCCGAATCTCAGGTCAATTTTAGAAAAATATTTCTCCCCTTGTAGCTTATCGAACAAATCATCTATTCTTGAAAGAGGGTATTTATTCTTAGTAGTGACTTTATTCAACTACCGATAATCTATAAACATGCGTAGGGAACCTTCTTTCTTTTTTACAAACAGAACTGGCGCACCCCACGGTGAAGTACTTAGCCTGATAAAACCCTTATCTAAAAAATCTTTGAACTATTCTTTCAATTCTTTTAATTCAGCAGGGGCTATTCGATATGAGGGAATGGATATAGGCTAAGTATCTGGTAGCAAGTCCATAGAGAAATCTACTTCCCACTCTAGGGTAATACTAGGAAGTTCATTTGGGAACACATTTGGGAACTCATTAACCATCAGAATAGACTAGAGAGTCGGGGATTCTGCTTGCATATCCCGAACCCTAACAATATGGTAGATACAACCCTTTGCTATCAACTTTTTTGCCCGATGATAGGATATGAACTTACCTTTTGCCGTTGCTGTATTACCTCTCCGCTCTCACACTACCTCTCTTTGTAAATGAAATCGG
Source organism: Datura stramonium (assembly GCA_018107945.1). Taxonomy (NCBI): domain Eukaryota; kingdom Viridiplantae; phylum Streptophyta; class Magnoliopsida; order Solanales; family Solanaceae; genus Datura; species Datura stramonium. The sequence continues at coordinate 5,668 of JACEIK010015700.1, read as the reverse complement.
AAAATTTTGGTCCAACACTCTACAATGGCGTAACATGTGCCAGCCAATCGATACCCATAATTACATCAAAATCAATCATTTCTAGTTCTACTAGATCTGCTATTGTATGACGACTAACAATCTCTACTGTACAACCCTAGTAAATTCTTTTTGCAATAATGGAGTCACCGACGGGTGTAGACATCGACAAGGTCGGTAAAGAAATTCTGGTTCTATATCAAACTTTCGGGCCACTAATGGCATAACATATGACAAAGTGAAGCCCGGATCTATCAAAGAATAAACTGAGTGAGAGCAAACATCTAGTATACCTGTCACAACATCTGGTGATGATTCTGACTCTTGTCGCCCCGGTAGTGCATATGTGGGATCCTGATCTCTGCCTGAACTGGATGCCCCTGATCTACCTCGGCCTCTATCGGTTGGAGTTGAGGGCCTTCACCCTGCCAAAGGTGTTAAAGCATATGAACCTGCTGAGGATCTATTTTGCTGGTCCTGACCACCCTGGCGTCTAATCGGGCAATCTCTTATTTTGTGTCCCTCCTACACATAGGAATAACAGGCAGTGGAACCACACCTTCACCTCCTTAAATGCAGCCTATGACAGGTACTGCATCGTGGTACTGCTAATCCTATCTGATCTAGCCCCTGTGCTGCTGTGAGCCTGACGCTTGTGAACTTCCACCGAGACCTGACTGCCTCCGACGATTCGATATGCTGTCCTGCTGCTGCTGAAATGGGGGCCTAGGTGGCCTACCTTATAAATAGGGCCTGGGCCCACCATGAAAGTCTGCCTGAAAATCTATTGGTCTAGCCCTCCGACGCTGCTCCTGACCTACCCTTTCCATAGCATACTGACGCTGTCTGAGCTCCTCTATATTCTTATAAAAGGCCCGGCTTCATGAGATATCTATATCCTCTCGCAGTGTGGCTGTACTGCAAGATTCCAATATTCTGGCACAAGTCCCATAATAAATCGGTGCACCCTGGATGGCATAGTATCGAAAAACGAGGGCGCATATCTAGCTAAGGAATAAAATCTCAATGCATATTTCCTGACACTCATTCTACCCTGCTCCAAATGCAAAAACTACTCTACTCTGGCCTGCCGGACCTCTAGGGGCAAAAGTGGTCTATGAAGGCCTTAGAGAAGCTAGGCCATGTAGGTGGAGGTGCATCTCTACCTCAAGATCTTTCCCAACTCTCGTACCATAAAAAAGCTACATCTCGCAATCGAAATACTGCTAATTTAACTGATTCTGTGGATAAGGCATGCATAACCCTAAATATTCTCTACAGCTGATCTATGAAATTTTGGGGGTCCTCTCTATGATCTGTCCCTGTAAACTGCGGGGGACTCAAGGCAAGGAACTCACGGACTCTCAAACTATCGAGCCCCTCCGTGGGCTCAACGGCAGCTGGTACTACTGGCTGAGGCTGACGTTGGGCAGCCATCATCTGAACCAACTTATAGAATGCACCCCTGAGCTTCTGATCTGTTTGCATAGGAATGGCTGGGGGTGGTATTAGTGTATGTGTTTCCCTAGAGGGCTCTTGATGTGGTAGTGAGTGCTGGGGAGATCGAGGTGATGTCTCCCTATTGCCCTTAGATCGGGCTGACTCTACCTAGGGCCCCCTACTAGTGCCCTCTCCTACTGCCACATCCAATTCTTGACTAGTCGCGGTCCGTCGTGCGTCAGACATTTCTCTGTAAATAAATAGAATAACATAAGCTTAGGGAGTTACCCTATACAACACAGCTCTATAGCACGACTAGAAGAGAAAGAAGAGTAACCACACTATTATGCCATGTAGCCTCCTGTCTATAGAATGTGGTGCACAACACATCCATAGACAAGACTCTACTTGACATAGCCTGCAGATTCCCTAGGATACGACCTGCTCTGATACCAAGTTTTTCATGCCCCACCTTGGGAGGCATGACTGACACCTAGTGCCACACTGGGATCTGGACTAACCTGACTGGCCTGGTGCACTACTGGTGCACGCCTGCAACTTAATTCAAGAATTCGATGAGCTATATCCCGGCTATAAACACATGCTCTAGCCTATAGTCCATATGTAGAAGAATACATCTAACCAACAACATCACAATAACAGGGATCCTATGCGGGCCAACAAGACCACCATGTGTCTAGTTATAACTAAAATAAAATCAGGCAACTAAACTACGTTATAGCCGACAAGGCTGCTAACTGACAGCTAAACAAGGCCCCACACAACCATCACATGAAATAAAACATACTTAGTCCCTACACGGCCAATAACAAAAGCTAACTCCTAGAAATCTATAGCCTGCAAGCCTCTAAGAGTGGAATAATGGTCAAGACAGGGCCCCGACCTACCTATAAACTCTACAACAAAAGAACAAACCTCTTCTAACTATCAACTCTGGAGGAAAGGAGCTGAATGAACTGCTAACTCCAACTGATGGCTAAGAATGCCCTAAACTGCATCTATACACACCTGCAGAAAGTAATGTAGAGCCCCAAAGGATGGGCGTCAGTACAATATGTACCAAATATATAAGGTAGCAAAGTAATAACTGAATGAAACTGAATAAGCTGAAGTAAATAGGAAGACAAGTAAGAAGTTAACCTGAGAAATATCACCATCTAAAATATCTAGCTAAAAAATATATAAGTATAAGAAAGAACCTAAATGGACCCCCATAAGCCTGAAAGGTACAAACAACACAAAATAACCTACCTGGGCTCCCAAAAGCCCCCACAAGTACAAACAATATACACTTTTTCTATCTGGCTACTAAAGGTTCGTAAACATACTGTAACTTAGGAATGATTGCTCTCTGAAGCTGTATCCGAGCTTGATAGGCTCCTGTAGTTGTGTTTGTGTCTGAGCTGTCTGGGCTGTGTAACTGGACCCCGAGCCTTGGCTCGACTATGGGTCATGATGTAATCTATGATAGCTAGACCCCGAGCCTTGGCTCTACTATGGGTCGTAATGTGATTGTTGTAACTAGATCCCGAGCCTTAACTTGGTTATGGATCATACTGTAACTGCTGTAATTGGGCCCCGAGCCTTGGCTCAGCTATGGGCCATAATGTAACTGTTGTGGATGGACCCCGAGCCTTGGATCGACTATGGGTCATAATGTAAGCTCTGAAAACTGGATATGGCCCTCACGGCCTCACTCTAGTCCCTCCGAACATCATACTGCTCCTGCGAGCATAATCCTATAGGAAACAACACCCAAACCCCGACTATCGTATACAACAATAAAGTTGGCTAGGGTTATCTCTGATGAGGGTTACTATATCATCACCATCGTCTCAATTTAATTCATAAAAGCTAAGCACAATAGGTTACTTTGAAGTACTATAGATACATAAGTCGTACTAACTTTACGAAGAACATAACTTGCCGGAAAGGATAGCCTTACATACGTCAAGTGCTGGCTTTTCGTCTAACTAGCGAGTTTCAACTTGTAACTGATGGCTCTATCTAATTGCAGCCTTTATACTGAGAGAATAGAGATAATTTCAATACTAAATTGGGAAAATAATGATAACTTTCGATAATAATATCAACTATAATTCAACTCTGAATAACTCGGAGAAAAACCTCAACTTCTTAAGAGTTCACAAGGGAGAAGTGCTTATCTAATGACTGTGGTCGATTAGGATTCAATTTGGAACAATTCTGACAACTTTTACCTAGCGGAGTTCTAGTTTTCCGAGCGAATTTTCGAGAAATAACTCTGTAGAAATGCTTCCCATAGGATTAGGACTTCTTACCTGAGTTAATTTGCATTTGGACGGTGTTCGGTAGTGTAACGGATGAAAACTCGATGAACTCTTCATACTCTCTCTAATCTGGCCGTGGGTTCTCTTTTCAAATGAAAGGAAATTGAACTAAAGGGCTATATATAGATACATGGGAGGTGGCACAGGGGTGCCTCGCGCCAGCCAAAGCGCCAAACCTGTGCCGCCCAGCGCCTCCCAAAGCGCCAAAAGGGATGGCGCGCCACGTCGCCCAGGGCGCTAGTGTGTTGGTGCGTCGTGCTGGCCCTTGCAGCTTGGCCTCGCCCAACCCTACATTCGAAGCTCTTCCCACATGGGTCAAGCTCTCTTTACTCAATACAACCCATGCGTATTCCTACTAGCCGTTAACATTTTACGGGGTGTAACAGAAGACTTTAATTTCCTAACAAAAGGATTGAGTGGTCTGTTAAATAAGGCGCTTGGTGGGAGGCAACCCATCTTTCTATGCATTTCTGTTTTGTAGAGGTGGATGACTATAATGATGAGGATGATGATGCCACCATAGGAGCCATGCAAGTTGATGACGTAGATGATGATGATGATGATTAGGAGTATAATCCTAATAATGACGACTTTGCTTAGAGGCCTAAGAAGTTCTTTTTTTCTCCCTACTTGATATGTTTGTTTGTGCACTGGGGATAGTGCACTGTTTAAGTGTGGGGTGGAGGAAATAAATTTCTCATTTATTATTTCTTTGCTAAATTTGTAGGGACTGTAGCAATAGTTGTCATTGTCTGTGTTAGTGGATGGTATATGATTGATTAAACTTTGGTCTGTAATAGTTAGTATTGTGGATGACTGTGAACACTGATGCTCTGTATGTGATGTTATGTGATTGTTCGTCTCTAGTTTGTTTTGTTTTGTCAATTAGGAATCAATTTTTTTTTGGTTTTAGTGTCGTTGTAGAGGTAGTGACTCTTCCTGATGATTGATGGATTACGACCTTTTAAGGAAAATTTGTCACAATTTTTTTTCATTGTTTAGGATGGAGTCGAAAATCCACACGTGTGTGCTCTTGATATTCCACTTAGAAGCTAAGTGAGAAGTAATGAAGTGATCATCTTGAATGCATAAGAAGTGAGAATTCCATAAGATACACATCGGTTATGTAACTTGACTCAAGAAATTTTTTTAGGGCTTTATAATGAAAGAACTCATTCAATTTGTGTCACGACCCGAATGGAGGCCTGGATTGCGACAAGGGACAAGGAGCCCCGAGAGACCCCAAGTCAACCCATGCCATAAGCATACATCTAAATCAACCAAGAGACTGAATAGTCGACAATACAATCATATCAGAAGTCTAGCAGAAATATAACATTCGAATATAAAATTCGAAGCTGCATACATACGTATGTCTGAATAGCCTCTAAACATGACGAGTTGATGGGACAAGACCCCAACTAACTCAGCAAGCTGAAACTGAAATACATAAGGAAAATATAGATAGTCTGGTCCTCGGATGATGAGGACTCACCAATAAGCAGATGCTAACTCCGATAAGCTGTCTAAGAATGAGACTAAACCTGAGAGCCGGGTTCTGTATCATAAAATGATACAACATAGAAAGTATGCGGTCAGTACGTGAAATGTACCGAGTATGCAAGGTAAGTAAACCGTTAAGTAAGTCAAATCATTTAAAGGCAATGCATTCATTAGACATAAACATCGGTAAACTGAGAGTAGGCTTGTATGCATTCTTTCTGAAAACACGATCTTTTCATAACATACAATACATATCTTTATAACATCAAACTAACTTGAATGACTCAAAGCTGAAATATGACATTTATAGAAAAGCTGAACATTGAGTCAAACCTTGCTTTTAGAACATGCATGAGTATATAAGAATCATGAGTAAT
>JACEIK010015698.1:0-17142 GCA_018107945.1 Datura stramonium | reverse complement strand
ATTTGGCCAAACATATAAAAAATATAAACTATTTTTTATCAAAAGTACTTTAAAAAAAATATTTGTTAAAATGAACTAACTTTAGAAAAATGAACTAACAAGTTTGGCCAAACATACTAAAAAAAAGCTATTTTGTGTCTGCCTCAGAAAGTTTGAACACTTTTCTCCGTAATCCATGTAAATTGCAAAAACATAAACTAATCACTAATCAGATTTGCATTACTCTATTTTCCTGGAGGAAAGTTGTTGGAGAATACGTGTACATAATCTACTTTCAAGTTTAACTAAATGATTTCGTTAACTTTACATGAATATGGAAGAAAAAATATTACAAACTTACTGTTACACCTCGTATTTTTATTATCTAATTCGACGCATGTATGTACATATTATGAGTTTAAAGTATACGTGTCATATATTGTAGAAGGGTCGAGAATTGAGTACGTAAATGAATCAATGAACGAACGAGCGAAAGAATCGGATGCCAAGACAAAAAGCCTGCCATGACACCCCATGTATATGTATTATGCTTTGGTCATTTTATCTACAAATTTCCAAGAGCAACTTGTCCCTCAAATATTTCCCCTTTTCTATCAAACTTGAAGGGAATTGAGGTAGCAAATCACCTCCACACATCAATCAGTATTTGATAAAGGTGTTATTGAAGCCATAAAAAACGTCGTGACAGAATTGTTTCGTCAAAATTGGATCGGTTTCGGAGAAGCCAAAGAGGTAGAGGTTCTACAAATTTACTTCCTCTATAGCCAAAGTAATTTATGAGCCTAAATAAGTATTTCTACCTTCCTATTCGTCAGAAATTACTAGTCATATGCCTTGACGGGAGTTGTAAGTGATTGTTGTTATTGTTGTGCTTGTTGGCTGATTATGGAAGGTGAAGTGAAGCATTATTCATATGGTTGGATGGAAATTGAAGAAATTACAATCCTAAGCTAGGATTGTTGTTGGTTGAATTGAAATCATCGAAAAGAGGTATGTAAAGACGCTTTTTTTTTTCAAATGCACAAATCCAAGTCTTAGAGTAGTTGTTGAGTTGAATGTATCCAAATTGTTTGTTGAGTTGCCTCTTAGAGTTTCCTAAGATAAAATATGCAAGTTGAGCTAGGTTCAACTTATGAGATTACATATGAACCTTCTATCATGAAGTGAGTGAATGAGTTATATAATGAATAATGCATATGAGTTGAAGAAGAGATGTCATATTGCTCTTATTGAAGTTTTCATATTCTTAACGTATTTTCATCACCTAGTTTTGCCTTATGGTTGAATCTAAAGAACTCAAGTGTTAAACTCTTGTCATCAAATCTTAATTTGAAATTAGATTATATTGAGGAGGACGCTATTGTTGAAAAGATGTATAACTTGATAGGCATATTTTTAATAAATTGAGTAGGTTGAATGATATTGTTGTTAAAGATATTTAGAGTGAAGTTGAATTAAAGATATGTTTGAATAAGTTGTCTACGTTGAAGAACATTGGAGAATGTTGGAAAGACTATTGGTGTTGCTAATTGATATGATTTGGAGATTTATATATATATGCTATTGATAAATTTCTAGGAAGACCCTATGAAGAGGGTTGGTTATTAGTTTCTAGATAACTAAGTTAACCCGATATAAAGACGATAGTTTAAAGCCCTAAAAGGAATCCTATATCTTGACTTTCAATCGTTAAAGCATCAAGCTATCTACTCCCAAGTCTTAAGCTTAACTCTAAAGCTTCTAAAGTAATTTCCAAGCTTTCAAATTAAAGTTACCATAAGATAATAAAGGCCCGAGTTTAACTCCGAAACATCGTATAAGACATCTTTAATCTCCTAAGCTTACGACCTATAAGTTCGCATGCCCCAAGGTGGCACATCAAGATTACTCATAAAGCTTTCAAAGAACTTCCAATAAGTTATCTAAGCTAAAGTAATTACAAGTCCCTAAGCTTCAAAGTAACTCCAAGTTCTATAGTTTCCAAAGGAATATGTTTGTATCTTTAAATCTATATCGAGTCATAATCAATCAAAAGAGTTTACTTTCTGTGAGTCCACAAGTTGGACGCATCTTTCATGATATTTGTATAATTATGTACTTATCTGGTCCAAGTATCGAAATACATACTATCCAGTTCAAGTATCAGAATATACTATCTCCGATCCAAGTATCGGAGGGCCTACGACCCATATACAAATCCTAATCCAAGTATCAGGTAACCTATAAGCAAATACATACTAACTCCAATCCAAGTATAAAAAAAGCTCTACATAAGGTCCATACAAACATTGCTCACATATATGCATATAGGGTTACAAGTTGGAGAATTACAAGTTGTTTCTTCCTTACCCTATCTTATTGATTTGATTTCAGCTATCTTGATTGATACTGTCTTATAGTTATTGTTTTTCAACCTTACAAATCATATATATCATTCGTACTGACATTTCTTCGACTGGGTACCCCTGCATTTGTTATGCAAGTGTAGATAGAGGCTTCGATCGCCCTGTGCAGAAGGAGTCTGAGTTTAGTAGAAATATTCGTATGCTCCTTTCTTTCTGGAACAGTCAGTCTAGCATTCAGTTTTGCTTATATTGAGCTTTGTTGTACGGAGATAGATAGCCCAGGGCCCTATCATGACCATCAACTTAGTACTATTGTAGAAGTTTTGTGGATATGTTTCGAGTTGTATAGTACAATTTATTGTCTTGTCGGCCTTCCTCACTGTTATCTAGTTGTGATGCAGCTTCATCGGCTTACCTTTTTATTTTTCTATTGAGTTGTGACTTTGTCAGTCCATGTATATGTTTGTAACAGATTATGACAGGAGCCTTCGTGGCCTAAGTGTTATGAATTGTCTTTATTTTCATAGACTCCTAGTGAGCTGCCTGGTTTATTTACAGTGTCAGACTCTTTCTATTGTTTACTTTTTTATCTTGTATCTATCATACAATATTCAGTTGTTGAATAGTTGTATTATATTTATAGTCACTATTGTACCCATGACATTGAGTCTTGGGGTTGTATTTTGTTAATTTCTTCACTTAAGTTCCATTAAAGATTTCTTATGGTTTTGAACTTGTTAATATCTTAGTTCCGCATTATTTACTTATTTTTGTATCAAGTTGGTGGTGGTTTGTCTTACCTATCATCGGGAGAATGTAGGTAGAAGTCAACCTTCGTTGCATAGACATAATCATGGTCGAACTTGATCTTCTTTATAGATTCAATAGCTTAGTCTATTGCAACAATGAGTTTCCCTAACTGCTTCTACAAGGCGGAGTTAGTAGATTTAGGAGAATAAGAATAGTATGACATGCCATAATCAACAACAATAGGGAAAAGATTTTGCCTTTCCCTTGGTGCTTTAACTCTTTCGAGTAGAGGGTTTGGAATTGTTGAGTTCTGACCATGAAGGGAAAGAGATTTTGCATAAAGAAGATGGAAAAGATAAGTAAAAAAAGAAAGGATTGAGAAATAAAAAGAAAAAAGAAAATGTGTGAAAGAGGAAGGGAGAGGATTTTCTATGGAAGGGAAAGAATGGCTAGAGGGAGGGGGGGCAGATGGACACGACAAGACAACAAAGAGACGAAAAAGAAGCAAAAGAACTGCTAATGCAATAATGACTAAAATTTGCACAAACTTTAAGCACACATAAAATAAGAAAAAAAACAACCACCACATACATATAATATGGTAATATAATCAATAGAAAATGGTCAAAATGCCCCTAAAGTATGTGAAATTCATAATATTTGCCCTATGTTAATAGTTTGTCTCAATCATGTTCTTGTCATTATTTAATTGAGCAAAAAATACTCTTATTTCACACAAAACTTGATTGAGCGTAATTATAAGACTAATAAGGGAAAATTTTGGACCTACACGCATATATTAAGGGCATATTTAGTCTGATTTGGTTCCTAAATGTAATCATGCAACAACTTGCGAAGTTGCATTTATGAAACAACTTGGCTAAATTGTAGTAAATTTTCTCATCAATTTAGGACATCATATAGAGCATATTCAGAGTCATTTTAAAGCAACTTTATGTGTTATTTTTTACAATATAAATTGTAAGTTCTAGATGTAAATATAACAATCATAATATCATAGAATAAGAAAATTCAGTACATTGACTCAAACCAAAAAGATCTTTATATTTGTTACACCCCATACTTGTAAATGATTAATCTGATGTGTGTATGTGTATGTAATGAGTTGAATTACCTTGTATTGTACTTCATGGAAAGGTTGGGGTTGAGAGTGAAAGAAAATCATGAGCGAATGAGTAAAACAGATAAAGCTCGGGACAAATGGCCAGTCGCGTAGCGTTGTGTGTCGCGGTAAGCTTATCAAGCAGTGTGTGTGTGTGTATATAGGACTGGGTTATTCTTCACATCTCCAAATAATTCTCTTGAGAGCTCAGACATTTTTCCCTATTTCTCTTAGGGTTTTCGGACCAAGTTAAAAGTAAATCCTCCACGGAAACATAAATTCAAGCTAGAATTAAGTCAAGACAATCATTTCGGATCATCCAACATGCATTCTTCCCGTCATTTTTTGAGTGTTTTCCTGATTGATTGCACGAGAAGCTTGGGGTTCTTGAGTATTTCGTATTGAAACATAATTAGGGTGAAGGTAAGGAGCTATAAACTCTCCCTTATCGATTAATTTGAATTCTTTCGTCATTATTGAAGAATTTATTTTCGATATCAGGTTTTGAATTTGTTGTGGGTTGCAACTATTTGGATATGATTTAGAGGATATAGAATTTGCGTCGATGTTTAGTAGTTGTGATTGAATTGAGGAGGTGGAAAGATAGCTCGAGAAAGTTCAAAAGTTGCTTTCAAGGTATGTAACGGCATACTTATCTTTCAAATTGCACGATCCTATGTCGTTCATTAGCTGAATATAGGATGTTGTTGATATCATATTGATTCTACTCTTAGAAATATTTAGTCTCTAATGTCTAACTTGAATATTCTGCCCATAATCTTTTAGGTAGTATTTACGTTCTTATTCTCTTAAGGCTTGCGACTTATATACTCGGGTTGACAAATCGTATAAGTTGAATTGTGATAGTTGATATATTGGGGTTGTTAGAAGACCCTTTGGAAGTCCGTTGACGGTTAGCTCCTAGTCTATATGAATATCCTCTCGTTGAACTCATATAATATTGCTACATAAGAACTTCCTTATCCTCGTGCCTTAGTTTTGTACATCCCAAAACGTATATTATTCGTGTATTGTTACTAAGGTCCCTCTTTTCTAATGAATCCTTTGAATAATAGTTTCAAGAAATCATGTTGTCTCAATTCATGAAAGTACAAGATCATATTTAAGTTCATAATATTCATGTTTAAGGATTGTCTTGTGAGTTTACAATTGAGCCATATATCATATTCTTAGAGTTATGCATCATATCATTTCAAAACATATGCATTTATCCCTGAGCTATAAGCAGGAGGGATGGGCCTTATATGGATATACACATACATACACACACACACATCATCATCATCATCATCATATATTATTCTCTATTAGAGTATCAAAATACCTCTATATATGGCATGCCGACTATTCATGTATTCACACTTCACATAGAGTTAGGAGATTCTTTGAGTCCTAGGTTGTTTCTTTACACTTGTATTTCTTTTTATCTCTTTATTTAGTTACTTATGCCTTATGCTTTACGATTATTGTATTTAGCCTTATTTATCAGTATATATTATTCATACTGATGTCCCTTTACCTGACGATGCTGCATGTACAGATAGAGGTCCTGATCGTCCTCTATAATAGGAGCCTATCACTTTCAATTATTGATTAGTATACTACTTTCTTCCTGGAGCAGTTGGTCTAGTTAGTCAGTTTTGCATGTTATGAGTTTTTGTGTACAGTGGATGAGTAGGTTGGGGCCCTGTCTCGACTATCAGTTATTAGTACACTTAGAGGATTTGTGAACTAATGTTGGGGTTATTCAGCTTATTATTTATGGCCTTGCCAACCTTCTATTTATATGATCGCCTTGCAGCCTTGTCAGCTTGTTGTGGTTTTTATTTACTAATTTATGGAATCATCAGCCTTATCTTTATCGTCAGTTTATCGTTGAGACCTTGTCGGTCCTTATTTATGTGTATATGTGTAGCAGCCTGTTATGGTGGTCTTGTTGACCAAAGTATCTCTTTACAACTAGGTTTCACTGGCTTGCTTGGTCAAGTAGATACCAGATGTCAATTATACCTCCTCAGGTTTGGGGCTATGATAAACTTGATATCAGAGTAACATTGAGTTCCTGGGAGTCCAAAAGTTATGTCTAGTAGAGTCTTGCTTATGGGTGTATTTTTCACCACAATTATAATTAGGAGGTTGTAGGTATTCAGGAATGGTTACACTTCATTCATTGATAGATCGTGCTATAGAGCATAGTCATAAGAATATTTAAATTTGAATCATGCTTTTGCGACCTTGTTTCAGAAATGCCTGTAACTGGGCAAATGGCTAGTAGATAAATTGGCACTGATGTAGGGAAAGGCACAAGTCGCCCATCACTTGATCAAAGATGTAGATTGGAAGCTTAGAGCGGATCTCCTGCTCCATAAATTCCTGCTTTGATAGCACCTGCTGGGGTTAGAAGAGATCCGGCAACCCCAGCTCCACCTGTACCAATGGCACCTAAGGAAGCCATAACCACGTATACTCTAGCATTTGCAGTTCCTCTACCTAAATTAAAGGAGAGGAATGTTAGAAGTGTAGTTCCATTGTTGACTCGAATGGTAGTTTTACATGAACAACAGCTAGGGACAGTAACAGGCACCATAAGTAATAGTTTAGAGAGTTTCAGAGCTTAGGAATTCCTTATTTTGAGTCCTCCTATGTTCAAGGGTTTGATCCTAATGAGGACCCTCAAGTATTCATTGACCAACTTTACAGAGTGCTATGAATTATGCATGTTACACTAAAAAAATAATAGAGCTTGCATCTTTCAGGCTGCGTGATGTGGCTATATTGTGATTTGAGACACGGGAACAGTCTAAAGGACCAAATGCGCCTCCAGCTGAATGGAAAGACGTCTTACAGGCTTTCCTAGACCACTAATTTCCATGTGAGATTTGAGAGGCCAAACTTGATCAGTTCATAGGCCTTAGATAGGGCAACATGAGCATCTAAGAGTACAACCACAGGTTTAATTCATTGGCTAGATATGCCCCTGACATTATCCATACCATGAGAGCCAAAGTATATCGGTTTATAGCAGTCCTTGAGGAATATTTAGTCAAGGATTATATACTGATGTCTATGTAGGAAGGTATAATTATTTCTCAGATCCAGGCATTTTCTCATACAGTAGAGGATCTCGCTCACCGAATTTGGGATATCGATAGATAGAGGGAGCAGAACAAGAGGACCAGATCTAATGGATATTACAGAGAGTCTGGCCCAAGTTTTCTAGGTAGTCAGCTCGCCCTACCGATAGTGCCCCACCTCAGCTACAATGGCAGGGGTATGATTGCTTTGCTCAATCCAAACCCAGTCAGAGTTTAAGCCTTTCTAGCTCTTGTACCTTTACCGCTTTATTTTCAGTGCAGTAAGGCATATCTTGGGCAGTGTCATCAGGGATTAGGTGTATTTTATTATTGTAGGGTGCCTTGTCCATATTATGAGGTGACATGGCTCAGCCTTCAAGGTTAATAACAACTTTATCATCTTCCAATCATCCTTCGAGACCTGGCTCACAGGCTATTTCAAGCCATGGTAGAGGTAGGGTTGGAGGAGAACCATCAGGTTCAGGTGGTGGTCAAAATTGTTTCTATGCATTGGTAGGTCGACAGGACCTAGAGTTTTTACCTGACGTCGTGTCATGCCCCGGGTCTATGCCCTGGACGAGACACGGTACTTGGAGTCACAAGTAACCCCAAGTCAATACATGGTCTATCATAACACTGCTATTCTGAGTAAAATAAATATAGAGGAAGCTTTAAAAAGATATTGTATAACATCTATGAAAAAAAAGCTGGATCATAAAGTTTAGAAACAACTGAAACTATATCTGTTTCTAAAAGCCAACTAACTCTGAAGAGTTGCTGGGACAGGTCCCTAGCTAACTCTAAATCTAAATAAAAGAAAGATAACTGAAAGAAGCAAGTCTCGTCCTTAAAACATGAGGACTCATCAATGATACAACTGGAATCTTCTGAAAATGATCTGCTACCGAAGCTGAGAATGAGATCCTGCAGCTGTATCATAAAATGATACAACATAAAAAGGCATGCTTTAGTAATTTGAATGTACTGAGTAAATGAGAGAAACCATATGCAAGGAAAAATACTGAACTGAAAAGACATGCAATGAACAACTAAAAATGTTGAAACTGAATAACAGTAATAAACTAAAATGGTCTAAATGACCTTGTTTGATGGTCACCGACATGCCCTAAATTTGAGATATTAATTTGAAATACTATACTGAACTGATCTGAACTGACTAATCTGAAAGTGAACTGACCTGACTAGTGGGAGAGTCTTTAACCTACATATAACCACGTGAGCTAGATATGGAGTCCGATGGATACACCCCATCGGTAGGACCCAATATACCTTTCTAGGGTATAAAGGCATGAGATGAGTGATCACAAGTCTAGGCCATGAGGCTAATAAATATAAGCTATGGTGGTAACGTAGTTCTGGGGACCTGGGTGCACTGGAACCCCAGTCCGCTCGGTGCTAAGTCCTACTCCACTGGACAGTCCTAGACTGACTACTAAGCTGATAGCTAGAAACTAAGGCCCAAGACTTCAATAGAGTCAGGGATACTTTCTGAGAGAACCCTGAAAGTCTTATTGGACCGGATTCTATAATCGGGTTCTAAGATTAGTCAAAGCTTCTTATTTGAAAGCGTCGTAACTGTCTAAAGAACAAGCTGTAATCTGAAGCTGGGGTCCTAAGGCTGGTCAGAGTTGCTTATCTGAAAGTATCATGACCACCTAATGAACCATTCAAATTTGATACTGAGTCTAATACTGATAACAGGGAGGTACTACTGACACCTCGAGGATTTTTGTAGTCAAACTGATCAGCTGACATTTTTGAGTAGCCTTGAGTATTCTAACATTTTGACTAAAACTGAACTAACATATATCTGACTGAAATTTCAATACATACTAACAACATAGGAATCTCCAACACTGATAGAATCTAGCAATTTCGATAATTCATCAATTATGCGAGACTCTAGTTTTTCTGCATTCAAGAACTAGGGCTAGAATTTACTTTATAGGGATAAGCATCAAAATAGTCACATACTGGTGGAAAAAATATCTACAATTAACATAAATAATGTTCCACATGAATTTAACTAAGCTTGGCATATAATTTCTTCACATTCAAAAGTTTCAGGGCTAGAACTGATAGAGAAGATAGGCAAGATTTTTGGGGGCACAAGGAAGAACTATTCCCTTATTGAATTCCCACATACCTGACTAAGAATTCTCTGGAGAAGGAAGATTGAATTGATGTAACTGATGAGGAACCCTAGTCGTTGCTTGAGAGTTCTTGTGAGGAAACTTACGATAGTTTTCTGAAAATCTAAGTGGAAATGAGGGAAAAACCCTTTAATCCCTCTAAATCCCCTTACCCAAAATGACGTAGTTTAGAGTCTTGGAGTTTAGGAAATTACAGAAAGACCCTTGATAAACTCGCAGGGAAAACTGACTGCCAGTCCCCACGAGGGACTCAACGGATCGTGCCCAGTGACCACGATTCGTGGTCACAACTATCAAGTGCATTGCCAACTTCCCTCTGTTGGTCACCACGAGGGACACCATGACTCGTGGTGTACCCAATGACTCGTGGTGACACACCCATCGCCAACACTGCCCAATCCTCAATCCCCAAACCACTCAGGACCATGGATCACCTAACGAGTCATGGCATAGACCACGACTCGTGGTGTCTAGTCATTAGCTACACTGCCCATATCCCCAGTCTTCAATAAATTCTTGACCACAGATCACATCACGACTCGTGGTGTTGACCACGACTCGTGGTCACACCCGTGGTTACCCCATTTCCAAATTTTTCTACCAAGTTCAAACTCCTCACCACGAGTCACTTAACGACTTGTGGCCTACCTCATGGGTCACAAGACGACTCGTTCTGTGACCTGGTGCAAAAAATTCTGTTTTCTCCATTTCAACTCATGGGTATGGTCTTAGAGTTTTCGGGCATTACAATATTTCCCCCTTGGGAACATTCATCCTCAAATGTTGAAAACGCATAGAAAAACAGAGAATTGCAATCATTATTCTCAAATATTGGTCATGAAAGCTGAAAACTAATGGAATGACCACCTTTGAACTGAAGTACATGGCTGAATTGAATTCACTAGTCATACATACATTCATTGACATAAAAGCAATGAGGACACATGAATTGAACATGTAACTGAATAGAGTTTTAGGAAGAGAATTGATATCTTAAACTAAAACTAAGCTAGAAGAGAACAAATGTGGGTATTTGGCCATCATATCTGCTAGCTCCCTCAACCTGCTGATTCTTCCAAAAGACTTTGACTGAAGCTACTTCTTTGTTTCTCAATTTACGAACTTGACGGTCAAGGATCTGAACTGGGACCTCTTCGTAAGAGAGATTATATTTCACTCCTACACTGTCTAGTGGCACAACTGAAGTTGGATCACCGATACACTTCTTCAATAGTGACACATGGAAGATTGGGTGCACAGATGCCAACTCTAAAGATAATTCTAACTCATAGGCTACATTGCTAATCCGCCTCAGAATTATATAGGCTCCCATATATCTCGAAATGAGTATTCCTTTCTTCCCAAATCTCATCACCCCTTTCATGGGCGAAATTTTTAGATAAACCCAATCATCTACTGAAAATCCTAATTCTCTTCTCCTCACATCAAAATAAGATTTTTTACAGCTTTGCACTATTTTAAACTTTTCTAGGATGAGCTGTACTCTCTGCATAGCTTCATGAACTGAGTTTGTCCCTATTAGAGTAGCTTCACCAACCTCCAACCACTCGATAGGAGATCTACACCTTCTACCATATAATGCCTCAAACAAGGCCATCTAGATACTGGAGTGGTAGATTTTGTTGTACGCAAACTCAACGAGAGGTGGGTGATCATCCCAACTACCCTTGAAATCGATCACACATGCTCTTAGAATATCTTGTAAAGCCCGTATAGTTTTCTCAGCTTGTCCATCTGTCTGCAGATGAAAAGATGTGTTGAGCTTGACTTGGGTACCAAGTCCCTTCTGAAATGACTTCCAGAAGTGAGAGGTGAACTAGGTGCCTCTGTCTGAGATAATGGACAAAGGCACCCCATGAAGTCTGACTAACTCTCGGATATAATGCCTAGCATAGTCCCCAGCTGAATCTGTAGTTTTAATTGGGAGGAAGTGTGTTGACTTAGTAATCTGATCTACTATCACCCAGATTGAATCATGCTGCTGATGAGTTTGAGGTAGACCCGTAATAAAATCCATAATTACTTCTTCCCACTTTCATGTAGGTATGCTGATATCTTGAGTCACGCCTCTCGGTCTCTGGTGTTCTACTTTGACTTTCTAGCAGTTCAGGCACTTAGCTACAAATTCAGCAATGTCTCTCTTCATGTCATTCCACCAATAAATATCCCGCAAATCATGGTACATCTTAGTAGCACCTTGGTGGATGGAATATCTTGAATTGTGTGCTTCAATCAGTATCTGTTGTCTCAAATCACCCACATCTGGTAGCACAACCTTCCCTGGTAATGGAGTACACCATCTCCCTCTTGGGAGAAAGCCTCCACTTCTTTTCTGAGAACCGCCTCCTTCAGTTTAAGCAGTATGGGATATTCATCCTGCCTTGAATTAACTAACTACCAATGAGGAATCTGATCAACTCTGCACCACTACTCCGCCCTCAGCTGTATCGACCAACTGTACTTCCAACCGAGCTAATTTGTGGATATTCTTTGCCAGCTCTTTTTTGCCTTCCTCAACATGAGCCACGCTCCCCATAGACACTCTGCTTTGGGCATCAGCCACCACATTGGCTTTGTCCGGGTGATACAGCCCGCTCATGTCATAGTCCTTTAGTAACTCCAACCACCTTTTATGACAAAGATTTAGGTCTTTCTGATTGAACACATACTGAAGGCTCTTGTGATCGGTGAAAACATCCACGTGAGCCCCGTACAGGTAGTGTCTCCATATTTACAATACAAACACCACCACCACCAACTACAGGTCATGAGTCGGATAATTCTTTTCATGAACCTTGAGCTATCTGGAGATGTAGGCTATCACCTTACCCTGCTACATCAGAATGCAATCGAGTCCAACTCTAGAAGCATCGCAATACACTACAAATCCATCTGATCCTTCCGGCAAGGTCAACACGGGAGCGGTAGTGAGTCGAGTTTTTAGATCCTAGAAACTCTTCTCACATGCATCTAATCACTGAAATTTCACCTTCGTCTAAGTCCTTCTAGTCAGAGGGGGTGCTATAGAGGAAAAGCCTTCCACAAAACATCGGTAGTAACCGGCTAAACTCAAGAAAATTCTGATTTCGATTGGGGAGGTAAGTCTGGGCAAATCTTTCACCGCTACTATATTTTGAGGATCTACCTAAATATCCTCACCCGAGACCACGTGACCGAGGAAAGTCACATAATTCAACTAGAATTCGTATTTGATGAACTTAGTGAACAACTGGCAGTCTCTAAGCATCTGAAGCACTATTCTCAGGCAGTTAGCATGTTCCTCCTCATTCCTAGAGTATACTAGAATGTCGTGGATAAATACAATTACGAACAAGTATAGATACCGCTTGAAGACTCTGTTTATCAGGTCTATGAAGGCTGCAGGAGCATTATCAGTCCGAAGGACATAAACACAAATTTGTAGTGACCATACTGAGTTATGAAAGTTGTTTTTGGTATGTCACATTCTCTGACTCTCAGCTGATGATACCCCGACCTGAGATCTATCTTGGAGAAACAACTAACTCCCTGAAGCTGATCGAACAAGTCATCAATCCTGGGTAAAGGATACCTATTCTTGACTATGACCTTGTTCAACTGGCGGTAATCGATGCACATTTTGAGGGTACCGTCTTTATTTCACAAGAATAGTACTAGAGAACCCCAGGGAGAGATGTTGGGTCTGATAAAACCCTTATCAAGAAGGTATTTTAGTTGCTCCTTCAACTCCTTAAGCTCAGCTGGAGCCATTCTGTAAGGAGGGATGGAGATGGGCTGAGTATCTGGGAGAAGTTCTATACCGAAGTCTATTTCTCGCTCAAGAGGGACTCCGAGAAGGTCTTCGAGAAACACATCAGGAAACTCGCTGACAATTGGGACTGACTGGATAGTTGGGGTCTCAGAGTTGGAATCTTTAACCCGAACTAGATGATAAATGCACCCTTTGGAAATAAACTTTCTGGCCTTAAGGTAGGAAATAAACCGACCCTTAGGCACTAAACTACTGCCCGTCTACTCTAAAGCTGGCTTATTCGGGAACTGAAACCTGAAGACCCTAGTTCTACAGTTGACTGAGGCATAAACGGAGTGTAACTAATCCATTCCAAGAATGAGGTCAAAGTCGACCATGTCTAACTCTACAAGATCAGTTGGACCTTATTGAGGATTGAGACTGGGCAGTTCCTATACACTCGACTGGCTCTGACTGACTCGCCAACTGGGGTGGAGACTAAAAATGGTTCTGAGAGGACCTCTAGATTGATATCGAACTGGACTGCTACATAGGTAGTCACGAACGAAAGTGTGGCTCCTGGATATAGTAGGGCATACACGTCTAGATGAAAAAGGCGTAATATACCCGTGACCACGTCAGGTGATCTCTCCTGATCCTGACGAGAGGAAAAAGCATAAAAATGGTTTTGGCGTTGGCCTCCATCCATACCTGAGGTGTTAGCCTACTGGAGCTACTGAAGCAGTGGATTGTGATCTTCCCTGTCCTGCTGACGGGCATTCTCTGAGCCGATGACCAAGCTGTCCATAACCAAAACAACCCCCACGACCCTGAAGACACGCCCCTGGATAGTTCTTGCCACACTTAGGGCAATCTGGGTAGATGTAGCGGTTGTTGGTGCCATGATTCTAGGATTGTGAGCTAGATGCTCCACCCCTCCGATCCTTGCGGGACTGAAAAGTCAGGGCACTAGCTGAAGTGGGTGTTGGAGCCCTCTACTGTTGTTGCTACTGTTGTGGGCGGTTACTACTGCCAGATCTCTGATGGCCAGAATCTGACTGGACAGTTCTTGCCCATTTGTTCTCCCTCTCCAAATCTTTTAATTTTTTTGCCTCAATTTGTTGGGCGCAAATTATTAGGATGGAGAGATCGATGTACTTGATAAGCATCGCAGTCCTGCACTCCTTGAGGACCAAGTTTGACACTCCATTCACAAATTTCAGCATATGAGTCCTTGGTTCGGCTACCATCTCTAGAGCATATTTAGACAACCTGGTGAACTCTAGTGCATATTCTTCTACTGTACTGTTGCCCTGCTTCAGGTTCGTGAATTCCGCCACCTTAGCCTCCCTGAGCTCCCAAGGAAAGAATCTATCTAAGAAGGCTGTAGTGAAGTCTTCCTATTCCACTGATCCTATTTCCACTGGTCTCCCCTCCTTCCACTATTCGTACCAAATCTGGGCTACCCCTTTCAACTGGTAGGCAGCCAAGTTGGCATTCTCCGAGGAACTGACACCCATGATTTGGGTGGTCTTTCAAATCTCATCCACGAACTCCTGTGGGTTCTCTCCCACCTTAGATCCATAGAAAACTAGAGGGTTCATCCTGGTGAAGTCCTGAACTAGGGTAGCTACTGCAGACCCATTGTTGTTGATCGGAACCACATGCTGGTTCACCTGATTGGTAACTATCTGTGCGAGCAGCTGGATAGCCGCCCTGAACTCTACGGAGGACACTGGATCATCATGAGGGGCTGCTGGAGCTGGTGTGGCAAGTCAGTGGGCGTTACCGGCCCTTCTTCCGTTACCACGTCGTGGAGGCATGATCACTTAAACAAAACAGAGCACGAGTTAGGAGAATGATTATAGAATTGAATTTCAACGTACGATAAAGAGTATGAACAAAAGGGAGTTTTCCTATAACATCTCGTAGCCTCCCCGTCATAAGTGTGGTTCACTTCACACCCATGAAAAGGACTCTACTCGATGCGGCTTTCAGACATTTAAGGATACTCTAAACCTAGTACTCTGATACTAAATTTGTCACGCTCCGAGTCTATACCTTGGACGAGACATGGTACTTGGAGTCACATTTGAAAGTTTTAGGGCTTGAACTGATATAGAAGATAGGGTAGATTTTAGGGGCACAAGGGAAGAAGTATTCCCTTGTTTAATTCCCACATACCTGGCTAAGAATTCTCTGGAGAAGGAAGCTTGAATTGCTGCAACTGATGAGGAACCCTAGTCCTTGCTTGAGAGTTGTTGAGAGGAAACTTACGATAGTTTTCTGAACATCTAAGTGGAAATGAGGGAAAAACCACTTAATACCTCTAAATCCCCTTAAAATAACCCAAAACGATGTAGTTTAGAGTCTAGGAGTTTAAGAAATTATGAGAAGACCCTTAATAAACTCGCAAGGAAAACTGACAGCCAATCCCCACGAGGGACTCAACTGATCGTGCCTAGTGACCACAAATCATGGTCACAATCTTCAAGTGCACCACCAACTTCCCTCTGTTGGTCACCGCGAGGGACACCACGACTCGTGGTGTACCTAACAACTTGTGGTGACATACCCGTCGCCAGCACTGCCCAATCCTCAAATCCCCAAACCACTCTAGACCACGGGTCACCTAACGAGTCATGGCATAGACCACGACTCATGGTGTCTAGTCGTTAGGTATATTGTCTATTTCCCCAGTCTTCAATCAATTCTTGACCATAGATCACATCACGACTCGTGGTCATACCCATGGTCACCCCATTTCCAAATTTTTCTACCAAGTTCAAACTCCTCACCACGAGTCACTTAACCACTCGTGGCCTACCCCACAGGTCACAGGACGACTCGTTCTGTGACCTCATGTAGAAAATCCCATTTTTTTTCATTTTAACTCCCGGTTCTGGTCTTAGGGTTTCCAGGCAGTTACACGTCGTCACAGTACCTTGACTATTTTTTTCTCATGTTGTTTATACATTATTATGCCGTCAAGACTCGAGTCTATACCCCAAAAGTGATACAATACTTAGAACTATAAGTGGTTCCAATTGAACCCATGATACTAGCATGACACTAAACATGAACTGAAATAACTGAGAGGAAGCTAAACTAAGATGTAAGCATTTTAATGAATAAGGCTGGAAATAAAAGTAAATACTCTTAACCTGCAAACAATGTAAGAGCTGACCAAGCTAAAATGTCTATCTATGTTTGAAGCCTCTAAGAATTGGTGTGCTGAAGGGACAGATCTTTAACTAGAGCTAAAGACTAAAACTAAAATACTCATAAAAATAAATAATTTAACTCTCATCCTCGGATGATAAGGACTCACCAACAATAAGTTGGACTAGCACTGGAACGTATCTAATTGGGGTGTTGAGTTTGAGCACCTGAACCTATATCATAAGATGATATAGCAGAAGAAGTATGTGGTCAGTACTTTAAATGTACTTTGAGATTTGCAAAACATGAGTGAGATAATGAACAATACTGAAAACTGAGGTCATGCTTAATAAGTAAATTGTTTTGAATGGACATGAGTAAAATATTTGGAAATTGAAAGAGCATAAATTGAAACAAGATGATCCATGAGTAAAACAAGCAAATAGGGCTGGAAAAATCTGTAAGTCATATTGTCAATTCATTAAATTGATAACTTGGGTCACGTACAAGTACTATTGAATATATATCTATGGGAGGTTCTTGTAACCAACAAATGCCACATGAGCAGCATGTAGTCCAACCTGTATCCTGTTCGGCTGTCTGGATGACTACACGCAAGTGCACGTGGTCAAACAAGTAGTTAGTGGCTCAAGTAAGCCAAGTATCGATCCCACAGGGACTGGACTACGGGGCAAAATCACCTCAGGTGTCAGTTTACTGTAACTCTAAAAATGAGGACAAC
>JACEIK010015697.1:7169-17877 GCA_018107945.1 Datura stramonium | reverse complement strand
CAATGTCTTTACATTGGATGTCTGTAACGGCATCACTTCAGCTCAACCAAAAAATCAGAATCTCATCTCCCTCTCTATCAAATTCAGACACCTTTCAGCATGGAGGGTTGCATAATGATGCAATTGCCCAATTAGTGTCTTTGTATTGAGTTGAATTGCTCATGTTTTTGCACTGAGCCTAGGACTCGATACCTGAAGTTAATTTGAGTTTGAACGGCGTTTGGTAGCGTAATCGGACGAAAATCCAAAGAAACTTGCGTGCCCTTTGCTTTCTGATTGTGGGAGTTTATAACAAATGAAATGAAATCAAACTAAGGCTTGCATCGTTTTCTTTATTTTTAAAGAAACTTAAAACTTATTCAACCAAAAAAGTTTTATCACCAACCAAACATGAAAAAAAATTGGAAAAATATTTTCGTGCCTTCTGTTGGGTGACATTAGCTCATATTTCTTTAATAGACAAGGAAAGAATCATACAGGGATAGGAAAATCAACAGTAACCAGTATAATTAGATAAAGAAAAGAATGAGAAATTCATTAAAGAAGAGTTGGTGGGATGGTGCATAATTCATATTATGCTGCAAGGACAAAGAGAGCAGATACTGGCAGTATGAAAGTTAGTTTATTCACGGTTCCTGTTTCTGGGAAAGGTAAGGTCACATGTGCTTATGGCAGAAATTATCTTGAAGACCTAATTCCTAAAAGTTTCACTTTAGTAAATCTCTCTTGAGTTTCAATAATCTTTCTTTCTTTTTTTAACTCTATCATCACATAAATTGAAATGGAGAGATTAGTAAAAAAATTTGCAGAGAAAACTAATCCATCATCATTATTATTATTATTATTTTGTCGTGATTTGGAAAAAAGTGATACGATACCAATATGGTATGATGTGAAGTTGATATTTGTCGCAGGATATTTGTGGTATGATAATAAGTTGTTGAAAGACTGAATCTCGACGAAATTGGTATATAAAGGTATCAAGTGCCACTACTACCTTTGTAATGACATTTTTCTCCTCCATTCTTTTACATTTTTTTCTTGTTATTTATATATTTTAAATATTTTTGTTGCTTGATCAGGAAACTTTAGTGTCTTCCAGCTCTCGTGCTTCTATGCCTGGCAGTTACGTTGTCAGACCACTACTTCCAACCCAACGTAGCATTCGGCTCAATCCAGCTACTAGTCTCTACATCCCTTCTGCTTTTTTTTTTTAGCAAATGAACCCAAAAAGCAGGTGAACAACATTTCTTAAATCAAAATATATATATATTCTTAAATTACTATGTTTTGAAAAGTTGTATTCTACTAATAACCCTGCAGATAGACATATACACCTTCACACAGCAGTTCTGGGAGTAGACTACAGATCATTTATAGAGATTATATTTCAAAACAGAGAGAAAATTGTTCAAATTTAGCATCTTGATGGATCTCTTTCGTCTTTGCTGGGTAATTACACCTCACCATCTCATTCTATACCCAAAATCACATGCATTTTTCTACTAAACAGTGACTTACTATAATTTTCACATAATGGATGAAGGTAGATGGCGTCCTGCAAGCAAACAATACTATAACCTTATACATCCAGTTTCTCGTTGTACCATATAGATTAGAATCAAATAATCAACTCACTAATCACTCAACATTATGTTTCACAATACCATATCATATATTCTGTGTGTGTAGTAAGATTATAACATAATATTCTATAAAATATCAATGTGTTATTCTGCTTGTATGTAGTGCGCGCGCACGGCTGGGGTTGTGTAAACGGAGAAAGGTTGCTTGAATTTGACTGGATGCTTATAAAAAATGATGACAAAGATAAATGAAGATAACTAAAAGAAAAAAATTTTACACCAACTGACCAAATGGTTTGATTTGCAAGACTCATGTAAACAACACTATATTTCTTTGCTTGCATAGGAAGAGTGGTTTTTATCTGTGGACTCTCTTTCCCGTGACTGTTTGGTCTTGATGATCTTTTATTTATTTTATCATCAAAACACCTTAAATTATCTCTACGACTTCCACATTTGTAACCACAATGCCTTTAAATTAATGAATACTAAATCCATTCACCTTGAACCCTCATTAATTCCTTCATTCATCTACATCATTTGTAACTGCAAAAATTTTTAATGTGCATTAAAATATGAATTATAACATTGCAAATTATTAATTTCTGTCGTTTCATACTAGAATAACAGCAATACATAAAGAGTGGAATTGCATTTTTTTCATGTTGTAAATTACTGTCTCTATATAACTTTTAATTAGAACTTCACAAGGATGTATTCTTTTCTCTCAGACTTGATTTCTGGACAAGATGATTTTATGATAAAGGTTAGACTTTGTAGAATGTGGGACGCCATTAATCACAACAAAAATGGTGAATTGATCACTGTGGAAATGATATTTATAGATGAAAAGGTACCTTCTTACATCGCTCCTTATTTTTAAAAAGTTGATTCTTCCTGTAAGTCTAACATTACAAATCAATTGTTACTTTATTCTATCAGGGTAATTTAATGTATGGTATAATTAGGCGAAATCAAGTTCAGAGGCTCAAAGACAAGTTGATTGAAGGTTCGTTATATACAATCCAGAACTTCAAAGTTGTTGAAGCCATTAGTCGCTATAAACCTGTTGAAAACTCATTGACACTTATTTTCACTGCCTCAATCGTGGTTTGAAAGTCTGATTTATNCTATAAACCTGTTGAAAACTCATTGACACTTATTTTCACTGCCTCAATCGTGATTAATAATTTATCTGAAGACATTGTTCACATTTCTATAAATGGATTCCAGTTTATTAAACCTTCTATGATTAACTCAAGGGTGAACAATGACAAAGTGTTATCAGGTCTGTCATCTTCGTCTTATCAATATTTATCATATATTCAAAAGACCATCACTGTCATACTACAATAACAAATTTCATCCACTTCATTTGTAGATGTGGTTGGTTGTTTATATGGAATCGGTGGAATGGAGAACCCAGGATCGACGTGGAAAAGAAGGGACATTGAAATTATTACTGATTAGTAACTCGCTCATCTCATCTTTCCAATTATATTGATTACACTTTTACACCTTTTAATCTACATTTTTAACTAAATTGCAAGTTATTGAAACTTGAAAATTTAATGTAACCACTGGAGCCTTTCAAAATAGCAAAGATAAAAGATTAGATATATGAATTTCATAAAAACATAGGCAACTCAAATATTAACAGAAGATACATAGTAACTTTTGTTAACGGGAGATGAATTTGCCTTTCTTTCTTCGAAACTTCTGGCAGATAGATTTTCATCTTGAAGGGCCTAAAGGCCAATGACATTATTCTAGTGGGTCTCTTTAACTTTATTTATGATAGCAAAACTACAAGTATATTATGTTTTTTGAATTTTAGGATCAATTTTGAGTTTAATATACCCAAGGTAATAGTAGGTGCATGCTTTTTTTACTTTACAAAACTTACAGATTATACAATTTGAACCCTCCTCCCACCACCATAACATGGAACAGAACTTGCATTCATGTTTTTGATTATATTTCGATTCATCCTATGACTTCACACCTTCAAATTGAGATTTATTTTTTGTCTGCATAGTTCAGCAAAGGCAAAAATTACCTTATGACAAAAACTTGGTGAGATATTTGCTCCTCATCTCTACAACAAGAATGTTGGCCCATATATTGTGATAGTCACATCTACTACCGTGAAAGAATTTTGTGGTAATTATTTCCTATGTCATTAACACAGGTTAAGAATTTAGCTGCTACCATTTTGAGATAATGCCCACGTTAAAATTTACTGCATTCATTATTAATAGGTGAAATTAGTTTCTCCACTACCTATGCAAGCAAAATATATGTCAATCTTGATATAGATTACGTAAGATCTTTGGTTCAAAAGTTTACTCCCATGTCTATTGAAGTACAAGTTACAGAAAGCTCTAATGTTAATACTATGCCGATTGAGGAAGAGATGTTATTGAACCAAATGGACATTAAGGAGCTGTTTGAGTCTGCGTGAAGTCCTGAAATACAGGTTATTTTCATACTTAACTTCTGAAATTACACTAACTTAATTTACTGTCGATGGCACGCAAGAAATTACCTTATGATGATTTCATTCTTTATGCATATAGATGTGGATAGCTAAGACAGAGTATGATGAATCTGCGTCATCCTTGAGTATATTGTTGGACTTAATTTTTAGGCTCCATGTGACATACATTTCTTTTCACTCATGAAACTGCTAATAGTAACTCTAAGCACTTTTTAGCTGAATTAAACCTTAGAAGGCAAGTGAGAAGGTTGTTTTTGTTATTCTGCAAAATCATTTCCTTTTTTTTTCTTTTTATTTTTTTTGTTGATTTGAACCTTGGAAGGCAAGTGAGAAGGATGCTTTTGTTCTTCTGCAAAGTCATTTCCTGTATTTATTTGAGTTTGTAATAACAGGCTCATCTAGAGACAAAAGACCTACTTCAGGAACATCAGCTGAAAGTAATGACAGTGCAGCATCTTCCGGTGTCACTCCCTTAAACGGGAAGATGTTTT
The DNA here is from genome assembly GCA_018107945.1 of Datura stramonium. Taxonomy (NCBI): domain Eukaryota; kingdom Viridiplantae; phylum Streptophyta; class Magnoliopsida; order Solanales; family Solanaceae; genus Datura; species Datura stramonium. The sequence continues at coordinate 13,300 of JACEIK010015697.1, read as the reverse complement.
CTCTAAAAGTTACATCTCTATTCACTTTCTTTATTTGTCATCAATATCATCTTCTTAATATACCAAATGCATAATTAATCAGAAAAACAATTGGTTCAATCACATATACTTACACCCTCGCGAGAAGCGCGTCCATGTTACCTAGTTTTTAATAAGTTGAAATGGGTTGGGTTGAAATGGAGTAAGCTAATAGATGAGCGAATCAATAACCCGCTTAAACTTAAACGGGTTAAGCAGATTGGACGAATTGGGTTTGATTTTTACCCCCTACTTTCATCCAAACAAAATATGACCCAAAATTGATAAGAGTATTTTTAGAGAACTCACATAGACAGAGCTGAACTTACGATCATTTATGAAATTTGCAGTTCAGTTTAAAATTATATTGAAGTAGGTCATAGAACAGTATATTCCTTAACAATTTAAGCATTGCCACTTCGGTGTCAAGTAAATTTGCTAAAGGATCATATTCATCAAGCTGAAGCCCCCTATTATGAATTTCATTTTGTTGCTAAAAGAAAAGTAAAAAATTATGCTGGACAGGTTGAAAACAGAAACTTTTACTATGCAGAGCGGGTTAGAGTCTCCATTTGCCATCCCTACCTTGGAAACAAGTTGGATAAATTTTTGTTTTTGCTGACAAATTTAGTTCAGTATACTAATGAGGGACAGAATTGAGGTATCACTAGTGAAAGTAAATAAATAAATATCAAGACATACATTCCAAGCCAATATCTGAAGTTTGCAACTACCAAAATAAAAATTAAAGAAATTAAATTTTAGCAAGAACTCATAAGGTCAGAGCTATAATCTATTATTTAGCACATCTTTGGCCCCAATCCAAACCTGTCAATTTAATAACTCAATCCATTTTGACCCACCTAAATGCAGTCCAACATGGTCATTTTGATCCAGATGCTAGTTAAATGGAGTACTATTTTTTGACAGAAAACCATCTACTCCTTTCACCCAAAATATGCTGAAGGATTTTCCATTATGAAGCTGATAGTAATTGTTCTTCTGGTTAGCTTCTCAAAAAGTTACTGTGAAAATCTAAATTCCTTGAACAGCAATACTAGCAAACAAGTAACACAAAATTTATGTTCCTATCGGAAGGAGCAAACCTATACAAGAGAATATTTGAAAGTACAGCCAAAATCAAACAGAGAACAGCTAAAATTGGAAATTATCCATGGACATGAACTCTGCATTTCTGCTGCCACTTTGATCATGAAAAGATTCCATCTTCGAATCCAGGACGGCAAGTTGAGATTTCACCCATGTTGGATTATACCTGCCTTCAACCCACAATGCTTCACCTGTATCTTTGTGCTTGAAGTCTGGATAGTTTGGACTCCTCTGTCAAAGGAAATAATACACCGAGTATTTATTTCGTGAGAGATGTTATTACTAGCAAAATGAAATAATATTGTGAAGTGTCTAATCAATCTTGAAATTTGACCACCCTAGTCAGCACTGTTACATTTCAAACAGTATTTCGTTTTTGATAGGTTCACAAAATATTCAGACTATCTTTTGCTTTTAGTTTGTCACTTTCTTTATCTCTAGAATTAGCACTAAATTTTACCCAAAAAAAAAGGAGTTAAACTAGATGAAGCATATGGCATTCACAAACTCAATTCTGCAACAAGCTGATCACATGCATTACACATGCACCAGCAAAGACAAGTATCAAGGTGCAACTTGATTATGATGCAAGGACACTAAGCAGACTAGCGACGCTATGGCAATCGACAACATTTTGTTTATGTCTTTTTAAGAAATTCTTTACTGGGGTACCTTGTTCTTCCTATTATCCCACCATTCCAGTGGATTAGCAAAGAAAGCTTGCCATAGCTCCTCTGTGGATCCAGTGGTATTTGCAGCATAATTATTTTGCTTTCTACCTGCAAAGCCACAAATGGAAACCTCTCGGAAATTTAACTCCGGAAAAATGTGTATCCAGCTCTAGCAGTAAACGCAGTTTTTAGGTAAAGAAGGGTTATTTACGTGGTGCCATGGAATTAGAGTCCCCATTATATGAGGCACTAGGGGGAGAGTTCTTTTCAACAAAATTCAATTGCTGAACGACCACCTGCCAAAAAGAACTTAAACGTTAACAGTCAATCAGAAATAGGACAAACACGATGTTATGTCACTACAACACCCAAAGAAATATATAAGTAAAGAAACCTTGTAATAAGTCTGCTCTTTCCCATCATCACCTTCAACTGTATCTGAAATTAGGCGACCAGAGACATATATCTGGTGTCCTTTCTCTATATGTTGATTGGCAACATTAGCCAACTCATCCCAAAATGTCAAATTAATCCTGAAAGCACAAAAATAGAAACCAAAGAACTGAACAAATGCTATTGGTCATTAAGCAGGATTTTAAGAAAAATGATAGGGAAGGGAGGATGGCTATTTCAACCAGAGTATGCTTCACCACTACTTCACCTCTCTTTTATACATTAAGGAAGCAACTGTAAGAATGCGAGAACAATGAAACAAAACCTTTATGTAGAAATAATCCAGGTTAAACTCAAAATTTACTGAGCCAAAAAGAACATGATCTGGGCCCTCAAAGGAGACAAAGTCGGAGGACAACACACTAGTAAACTACACTGTAAAGAAATATAATTTAGTCAAAGTCCTAATGATAAAAATGAAAGAGAGTAATGCCAAACCAAATCGTAGTTTCAGATAGTTTAGTCCTAAAAGAATGTAACTTCGATAGAGTTAAAAAACGCATCCACTTGGAGAACAAAAGGGTTGTTGGTTTCAGACTACTTATGCTTCAGACAAATCATCAAAATCAAAAGTGTGGAGCCATTTCTAAGAATGCAAAAGGAATTGGATAAGGAAACTTCAAAATTAGATCTTGCTTCAGCGACTAGTTTACGCAAGTACACTTAGCTCATGGGCCAGAGCAAATTTCAGTTATTAGGGATTTTTCTAGTCCCTTAGTCGAGCTAAAAATTGGTATCAGCAAACTCATGAACACTGACTTTTTGGGTATGTGGTACAGAAAACTCAGAGACTGTCCAGTTGTGGAAGAAGAAGAAAAGCAGATCAGTGAACATCAGGATATAGGACCCTAACAACAGAGATAGCTTTCATGAATCAATGGATTTAAGGAAGCAGTTTATAGTCACAGGTTTTAGCCACATTGAATCTTGAATTAGGCAAAAGAAAAGGCATTTCTTTTTCAGTTGAAAGCATAAATGCTGCCTTCTACTTAGTACTTCAACTACTTGTCATTTTAAAATATAGAAGTACGTGTATTTCCAATAAGCTTTTTTCAGTTTCCTGTCGGTTCATTGATGATTGCCATAACCTCATGGTGTCAATAGTAGATTTACTATGTTTTTCATTTGATTTCCACATTGTAATGTTGTAACATTTCAGTCGATTAAATTTTCAAGTTATAGTGGCTTCAAGATAACGAGGATATCTGGGACAAGGTGGGAGGAGCTTCGGTGGAGAACACGATGCGGGAAACGAGATTGAGATGGTTCATACATGTGAAGAGGAGATGCCTAGATAACCCACTACGAAGGTGTGAGAGGTTGTCGATGGATGGTTTCAGGAGAGGCAGAGGTAGGCCGAAAAAGCATTGGGGAGAGGTGATTAGACAGTATATGACGCAGTTTCAACTTATCAAGGATATGACTCTAGATAGGAGGTTGTGGAGGACACGAATTAGGGCAGTAGATTAGCAGGGAGTAGAGCGTTGTTTAGCTAATCCGCCCATTCTAGTAGTCATAGTATTACTCCTATAGTGTCTTGCTCATAGATTTTTTATATTGTTTGTTGTTTCTTGTACTTTGAGTATCGTATTATTTTTGTTTTAGTTTATGTTTGACATGCTTTATTTCATCTGTTACTTCTTTTTTTTGGATTGGTTTGATTTGTTTATGCTTGAGCCGATGATTTATCGGAAACAGCCTCTCTGCCTCTGAGGTAGGAGTAAAATCCGCGTACACTTTATCCTCCTCCGATCACTACACTAAATATGTTGTTGTTGAATGGCTTCAAGATAATCCCTTAAGTGTAACAACAGAAATTGGAACAAGGTCATGATATATAATTATCGCATTAAAAAGATTACACCAAACTAAAGCACCCATGATAGAGTGCCTATTAGATGTATTATAATTGGATCACTTTGATTGATTTGTTATTGGATGAAGGCTTGAAGCTTTCACATTAACACAACAGTTTGCTTCTAAACTTACCCGCTTACATGATGACTTAGGGGTTGTTTGGTTGCAAGTTAGAAAGTAAATTAATCAGGTATAAAAGACCAGCATAACTAGTAGTACCATGTCTGGTAGCATTTTAGTTGTTACCTATAAAATTCAGCACACCATGTATGGTGTTTGGTTACCAGTTTATAATCCCGCATAACCGATACTTATTCGGGAATCTATGTGTTATTTATGCAGGATAAAAAATGAAATAACTAATATATGAATAATTAAATCGTGCAATACATGCTAACTCTAACTAGCAACCAACTGAAATGCTACAAATGTTCGAGTTGGAGTTGCAGCCTAGTAATTGCAATTTCAAGATTGCAGGCTCAACAAAAGGTGTCCCACGAGATGTCAAAATCTTCAAAAGGATAAACAGAAAAGTGACGAGCAACCAAACAAATCAATTGGGTGTCCTTTAGATTACCAAGTGGTGTCGTTTTGAGACTTCCTGACAGCAAGGCGAGTCCAAGCTACTACCTTTCCGGAGTTGAGGTGCTTAATTTGGACCGGCACTGCAACATTGCCAATGAGCTGCACTGAATTACAAAGTTCCTTCTTCCACTGTATTTCGGAAGGTCGTGGGTATTGAGAAACCCCAGCGTATCTTTCATACTCATAGACACTAACGTTGCCATTTCCCGAGCTATTGTAGTCGAATGAGCACCTTATACGGCTACCCGAAGTTAATTTTGCGATTTCCGCTTGCTTCAATGGCGAGAAAAGTCGAAAAGACAGAGATTTCGCAGGGATGTGAGTTCTGGTAAAAGGGGTTCTGGGAGTTGAAGAGGAGAAAGGGTTCGTGAATGCAATTGTTTGTTCTAACGCCATAACTGAATTCTCTTTCGCTTCTTTGCGCTAGGGGTATTATCTTATCGTGTGTTCCTTCTTTCCAACTTCAAAAGCACGCCGTGCCTTAATGCCGGGCTGGCTGAGATATTTTTCCGTTTGTTATATTTGCAATCTTTGGTCCTGTCTGTTATCTCAAAGAGCAGATTCACCCCCAAATGTTTAGTTGGCGTTTGTGTATGCGATTTCATTTTGTGATTTGAAATCGTAAGATAAAATCAGTGCTTAGATATGCAATTTCATTTCATGAGTTCAGATCATGAGATAAAATCTCAAATTCTTGAAAACTCTTGATTTGAAATTTTAAATCATGAGATGAACTTTGATAAATATAAAATTTGACCCACAAGTTTATATTTTGTGAAATAAAAAACTCACCATTTTATATATACCAACAAACTATTCAAAGTAATAATATTGGTTCTTCTTATCGGTAACTAATCGAGAAATGCATGTTCAACCTGAGGAGATTGTCTGTACTATGTGGCAAGATTATATTAAAGAGTAATACACTACACACTCATGTTCAATTTTATTTTCTATTAAACTAAAATTGATCAATAAATATTATATTTTTTTAGAATGACGTGTATTATACTTTTTTATGAACTTTTACTTATTTGGTAAGATTGTATAAGAATTAGAAACACTTTGATAGTTTTCACAACTTATGGGATTTTTATGTTCATGAGAAAAAAATACAATTTAAGAATTTCAAATTGCATATCCAAACAAAACTTCAACTTTATCTCATATGATTTCATCTCGACCGGCCAAACAGGCCCTTAGTTTAAGTAGTCGTTTGGACATACGATTTCATCTCGTATTCTGAAATCATGAGATGAAATCAATGTTTGGATATACAATTTCATCTCGTGATTTGAAATCATAAGATAAAATTTCAAATTCTCAAAAAAAAAATTGATTTGAAATTTCAAATCATGAGATGGTTTTTTTCAAATACAAAATTTGACCCACAAGTTTATATTTTATAAAAAATCATAATTTTATATATACCAATTA